>JAOWAN010063950.1:0-11993 GCA_028566635.1 Lobelia cardinalis
CAAATGCAATGCAAGCCAAAAACAACCAAAACCCTAGCCTAAGTCAACAGTGTTCTGGCCCCAACGTCCCAGCGTTCTTGACCCAGCGTCCGGATGTTCGAGGCAGAGACTTTTTACAAAGGGAGCGTCCCAGCGTTGCCCAACCAACGTCCGGACGTCCAACGTCCCAGCGCCTTTATGGCGTTCGGACGCTCGACGCCCTGACGCTATGTTGGCGTCCGAACGCTCGCAGCAGATAAACCAACCCTACGAGCAAAATCTCAGAACACAGAAAACATACACTCCCACGCCTCTGTTACTTTTCCAAGGAACTCTCTGATGCCCAAAAACATGTTTGGCCACATCCAAACCAGTCACTCCCTCAATATTTGAGTCGCAGGACGTGAGCCAACGATTTAGCCAACCTCACATACACACACAACAAACACACATATCCCCATGTCTACAGGCAGCTCACACACACACACACACCACAACTCACAAGCAGAGAGAGAGACACACACACACATACACCAAGGAAGAAGATAAGCAATTCAAGTTGGAGAACTCACCAACCCTTGCCTTGATCAACCTAGGTTTCTTGGAAGATTTCTTCTTCTCTTTCTCTCTTTTCTCTCTCTCTGCTGAAACGTAAAGGAGGGAAATGAGAACTCTCAGGCTGGACTCCCCTCCCTTTGGATATACTCCAAGGTGAAATGTCCTAATTGCCCTTCTCTCTTGTTTTACCACTTTGGCCTTGCAACCTCATGTTATTACCTAGCTAGGTAATAATTCCTACAACCATTCCCATTTCATTTTCCTACTTTCACCTAACCATTTATTCCAATTAAGGAAACCATAAACATGAATATATGCATTATCACACATAATATCAATTAAAATGCAATGAAATGCAAATGCCAAAATAAATAGAAATGTATGATTCTATTTATCGGTTCGGGTTACTACATCCTTCCCCCTTAAAAGAATTCAGTCCCTGAATTCTCATACCTGCTCGGTTAAACAATTGAGGGAACTTCTTTCTCATTTCCTCCTCGGGTTCCCACGTTGCCTCCTCGACCAAGTGATTTCGCCACAAGACTTTGACGATGGAAATCACCTTGGTCCTCAATACCTTCTCTTTCATATCGAGGATCTCCACCGGTTGCTCATCGTAGGTCAAATCCGCCTGAAGTTGTACCGGTTCATATTGGATCACATGTCGGGAATCCGGTAAATATCTCCTCAATAAGGATACGTGGAACACATCGTGTACGTGTGACAAATCCGGAGGAAGTGCTAAACGATATGCCACGTTGCCGATTCCCTCAAGTATCTCGAACCCCGATAAACCTTGGACTCAGTTTCCCTTTTTTTGCCAAATCTCATTACCCCCTTCCATGGAGCCACTTTCAAGAACACATAATCTCCGACCTCGAACTCAAGATCTCGTCGGCGATGATCGGCATAGCTCTTCTGTCTACTCTGCGCCGTTGCCATCTTCTCTCGAATGATCTTGACTTTACACATCCTCTCTCTCACTCACACACAAATCTGAACATACAACCTCACAACACATAAACACATACATTCTTCACATATTTTTTTTCGCCACACACAATACCACACACACTTTATATATTTTATCTTAACCACAACACATAATTTCACATTTTTACTAAAAGTTAATAATTTTTAATTTTTTAATGTATGAGTAATATTTTTTTGTATAAGTGTAAAATTATTTAATTTAATTATTATTTATTTATATTATTTATGCATTATGTACTCCCAAATAATTGTTACCTTTTTTTTAAAAATAATATATTATATAAAATATTTAATTAATTAAATTTTCTAACTCGGTACCCTCCCATTTTTTAGAAGGAAAAATAAAAGGAACAGGAAATCTCCGTCACGTTCGTCTGACTACACTCCTCCCCGATTCCACGCCAACGTCAAAAATCCCAAAAATTATCATTTCATCGCTTTCCAAACAGCAAACATTCTTCTTTCTCTCAAAACCTTTTTTTCTGTGTTGCAAATCTTGATCTCCATCCCAGGAGAGGGAAGAGAAGAAAAATGAATGATGCGCAGTTGAGAACGTGCGTGGTATTGGGAGGAAGAGGATTCGTGGGAAGATGGCTCGTATTGAGGCTGTTAAAACTCGATAACTGGATTGTCCGAGTTGCCGATTCCGCTCACTCTCTCGAACTCGATCCCTTCGACTCGCAACTCCTCCCCGATGCCATCTCTTCCGGTCGCGCTTCCTATTTCCACGTCGATGTTCGCAACAAAGACTCGATTCTCCAAGGTGGTACAATTTTAGTATCTCAAACTGTATGATTGAGTGACTGCATTTGTGTTGTTTCCTAAAATGCTCGACAGAAACCTTTGCATTTTGATTATTTTGACTTTGTTAGGATTTATTATGCAATTCAACTGCACCTGATTATGACAATTTAGGGGTACGCTGGGGATTAAGTTTTTCAGTATATGTGTGTATTATTTCATTTATATGTGCACGTATGCTAACTATGTATGAATCTGGAAGAGATGAGTTGTCTTCTTGAAACTTTTCGGAGGTTTCTTTTGATTAACTTTCCCTAACATTGCTAAAGATGGACAAACATTTAAAGTAATGACTATCAAGGAAGATGCATTGCCACCTTGTTGTGTGAGTGAGGTAAGACCTTTTAACAATGGGCTTTCGACACGTTCTGAGCACATTATGACTTTCAGTGTGCCCATCTAGGAGGCACCTTTAAGCTTATTCTTGCAGTCTTAGAGCAAGATGCTCTACTGGGGACCATTAAGTGTATACACGCATGCCCACACATACACAAGTCCATGGAAGTGCATCCGTTATGTGGTTGTCACATTTGTTTATGGGGGAATGGGCAGGTGGGAAATACCTGCTCTTTCATCTTACTTCTTGTTAGGTAGGAGGTGGTCCTGACATTCAAATAGGGGTTTTTATGGGCCAACACCCGCGAACTTTAGCTGAGTCCAATAGCAGCCCATGTACTCACAGGCTAAGTATTCGTAGCCAAGTATAGGGGGATTTAGGCTGACTTTCCATGGTGGGTTTTCTCGTGTTTTTTCGGACTTTCCATGGTAAACTTGGACTATGAACGGGCTTACTGATAGACATACAAAACTACCGAAGATATACCAACTGCAAATTACATTTCTACATACTTATCGTTTATCAAAGCACATCAATGTACAATAAGCATATTACATCAAGCAAAAGCAGTATAATTATGAGAAATCAAAGACTTAATGTCCCAATATTGAAAACGGTGGAGATGTTAACCAACCACCGAGAGTATGTGAAAGTAATGATCTATTTTTATGAAGGGGAAGAAAGGGTTGCAGAGGTTTTCACGTTTTGGTTTTTCAGACTCGAGAAGGGAGGGGTTAGGTTGTTACTTAGGTCTAAGGTGAGATGTATTATTTCATCAAACAAGGTTCAAATAATCCTAACGCGGGAGATGTTGGTATATCTGGGAAATTGTTAGGTATTACAAAGATAGGGGATAATCATGATGCTCAGGATCCTTAGAAAGTGTTCGAGACTCTTGGTCTTGGGGTTCGTCTCGAAGACCTGAAATGGCGGGGGTGAAAGTTGCGATGAGTTTGAAGCATAAACGGACTTCGAATACGAGTGCGAATAAGGGAATACGTGAATTGTTGAGTCTCGGTTGATAGTCAATTATGATGGTAGGGTTGGAAAGCGTCGTTGTAACAGTACTAGAGGGATGGTAGGGAAAGCGTCTTCAAATAATATTTGAAATGATAATCATTTGTTTCAATGTTAGGGGTTGTGGGGAGAGAGTGAAGTGTCATAAGGTTCGTGAGGTTTTGTCTTGTGGGGATTATTACCTAGAGTTTTTCAAAAGTTCATACTTTGAGGATAACGTAAATCAGTAAATGATTGAGGTCTTAGATGGAGTCCTATTTTGAAGGATAGAGCAAGTTGGTTAGAGAGGCCGTTTGAGGAGTTGAAGTGTGGCACCCCCCTGGCAGTCCTTGCTGGTGATAAGGCATTGTGTCCATATGGGTATTCTATGGCATTTTTAAAATTCTTGTTGGGTATTGTAAAATTAGACATGCTTAGAGTGATTTCAGAGTTCTTTTCCAATGGGTTGGTCTGGCGGCATCAATTCCACTTTTATCACTCTTTCTCCTAAGAAGGACAGTTCCCTCATTATTAAAGATTTATGCTCTTATAGACACATTGACACAAGTGATTAGACTACAACAACAACAACAACAACAACAACAACAACAACTAGGAGAAAGAGTTGCTCTCTTGTAGGCATGAGGTGATTTTGGGAGATATTATATACAAGGCTCAATGTTCAGTTGTTGGAGGTTGGAATTTAATTGACGCCTCAGTAGTATCTAATGAGGTGGTTGATGATCTTTGGCGAAAGAGGTGGAAAAGGTTGATCCTTCAGTTGGGTTTCGAGAAGGTTTATGATCGGGTTAACTTGCTATTTTTTGCATTTAATAACGAGATGAAACATTTTGGCCCTAGGTGGCAATGATGAATTAGCGGTTGTATTTTCTCTGCTTCATTTTTTGTCATGGTTAATGGGGAGCCCAACTGGTTTAGAGCTTCTAGAGGTGTCGAAGGTCTTCGGGAGGGGGGGATCCCCTTTCTCCTTTTTTGTTCACTTTAGTGGTGGATGTTCTTAGTAGGCTTCTTTCGAGGAGCGAGAAAAGGCTCTTTAAGAGGGTTGTTTGGTTGGTATGAGGGCATGAGGATTCCTCGTCCTTAGTATGTTGTCACCATTTTATATTTGTCTGACGAAATTGGTAGGCTTAAGCATTCTTATCATTATTCAAAATTTTGAGCCGGCTTCAACATTAACTTATCCAAGTGTGGTTTAGCTCGTATTAATGTGGAAGGGTCGGTTTTGAGCTGATATGCTAATCTCGTGTGTTTCTCAGCAGTGGCCTTTCTCTTACCTAGGTCTCCCTTTAGGAGGTAATCCTTGGGGTGCTAGGTTTTGGGACCGGTTATTGCTAAGGTGTCTGAGCACTTAAATGGGTGGAAGGGAGTTTTTTTTTTTTTTTTCTTTAGGGGAACGATTCACTTTGATTGAATCATGTTTGTCGAGCATTTCGATCAATTAGTTGTCTCCCATCAAGCGACGTGTCTGTGTGGCTGAGAGTTTAGAAGGGACTGTGCATCAATTTCTTTGGTATTGGGTTGGGGAGGATGGTAATGGCCACTTGGTGGCTGCGGAGAAGGTTTGTAAGCCAAAGGAAGAATGGGAATATTTCCCTTATCGATAACTGGTGGTGAGGATTTCCTTTGAAACGTAATTCTCTTTAGTATAGGGTTATACGGTGCAAGTTCGGCGGGATACTTCAATAGATCTTTCTCTCACGTGTTCTAGTCGCTGGAAGTTCATTCACAACTGATTTCATCTTTTTTATCCTGATATTAGATATGATATTGGCCCGGCGGATCACATTCGGTTCTGGGAGGATCACTTGATAGGGGACTTCTCTCTGAAGGTTTCTTTCCCTCGTTTGTTTTGGCTTTGCAGTGTCCCTATTGCTCCTATTTCACATTTTTCTTATTGGGGAGAGGGGTTGGATATCATACGATTTTCATAATGACCAGAGGTTTCCAACCTTCGGATCATCCTGATTGTAGGATTTGGATTCTTGAGCAGTGAGGCTACTTTTCTGTCAAGTCGTTCACAAAAAATCTTCATAGAACACATTTTCAGACCGAGTTTCCCCTTTATAATTTCATTTGGAAGTCCAAGGTTCTAACTCAAGTATAAGTTCTTTGCTTGATCGGTGATTCTTAACTGGTTGAATATAAATGAGTGGCGGCAACAATGATGTTCATAGATAGTTGTTTCCTCGGATGTGTGTGTCATGTGCATGACTGCTTGTAGTCACATGAACACCTATTTTTCCATTGTCCTATGTTTGTGCCTTTGGTATATGCTTTTTGCAGTGCAAGGGAGACTTGCATTATGCCGCGCACTTCGAAGAATTTTGTTTGATCAGACACTTGATTTCGATCGAGGGAGGAATGCTTCGGTGACATAGGGGTGTGGGGTGTTCGGTCTGCTTCAGAGCATCTGGATTGAGGGGAATTCTCTGGTTTTCAAAGGCTGTGAGATACACTTCTATTTTATGGGAGAGGATTTCAGTTCGGTCTTCTCATTGGGCTGGGAGTTTTGGGGATTTGCAAAGTTTCTCTTTAGCAGGTTTATCTAGAGATGGAGAACTCCCTTGCATTATTTTGAGACTTTTTTATGCTTTTTCATTTTTCTATTTTTGAGCCTATATTGGCTTTGTCCGCCCTCTTTGTATTATCTAGTTTTTTTTTTTTTTAAACAAAATTCTTCTCTTATTAAAAAAATGATATGTATTACGTAAATATTGCATATACAAAAAGATGTAGAACTGATTTGGGCCGGGCTTAATGGGCTTATGAAATGGTGAAGGTTGGTTTAGGTTTCGAGTCAGCGGATTTAAGTGGACTTAAGTGTCTACTGGGTCTGATTGAGTGACAATGCCCATAGGCGGGAAAAGTGATGGATGGGACGAACTACATGGACCACGCGGGTCATTTGCTCACCCCCACATTCATGCGGGGGAGGATGTGTGGGTGGGAAATACACTGTTGCATAGTGTATTCCCTCATTATTTTGTGTATCCTTAGTTTTTTTTTTAATGGTTCATACATGTGCTCTCTCGTTGTCTTTAATATATTTTTTTTTTTTTGGGTTTAATTCTCCTTGACGGTGGGGTGGGGCGGATGGGGTATTGTGTTATTTATCTTGGAAATTTAGTTTCTTTGGTGATCTAAACAATCTGGAGATAGAGGACTTCCTTAATCTTTTTGGCCCACTATTGGATGTGTGGTTATATAATGTTCATGATGCTTAATTTATGTACTGCAGGATTGGGCCAGTACTTGTGCCATTTTGTTTCATTTGGTTTGATCATCAAACTACCCTCTGGGTCCTTTCTCTCCTTTCATGTGGGCTTTGGTCCTTTATGGATTCAGTACATGTGATCTCTTACAAGATTGTAGACCCTACAAAAGATAATGCAAGTGTGTGATGTGTAAATGTTCCTCTAAACCAGATGATCATTGGTTCCTCCATAGTTTCACGTGGGAGGAAGAGGGGGGGGGGGGTCCTGTGCAATACATCTCTGTGAAGAATCTTTGGTTAGCCGGCTATCGTTTCTTCTGTTTCTCAAGATGTGTGTTAGGGCTTTGGTTGAGGCAAGGATCTAGCTTGTTGTAACAAGGCAGATTTATTGTTTTTCTGTCGCACATTTGGTTTGATCATCAAACTACCCTCAAGGTCCTTTCTCTCCTTTCATGCGGGCTTTGGTCCTTTATAGATTCAGTACATGTGATCTCTTACAAGATTGTAGACCCTACAAAGATAACGCAAGCGTGTGATGTGTGAATGTTCCTCTAAACCAGATGATCATTTGTTCCTCCACAGTTTCACGAGAATCTTTGGTTAGCCAGGTATCATTCTTCTGTTTCTCAAGATGCGTGTTAGGGCTTTGGTTGAGGCAAGGATCTAGCTTGTTGTAACAAGGCAGGTTTATTGTTGTTCTGTTACACATTTGGGCTTCGAGAAACTCTTCAATTTTCTTGACTTTCTTCGTTTGGTCTCTTCTATGGGATAGAGTGGTTTATATGACACGCCTCTTTGGGCTTCACCGAGGGGTGCCTTTTATGTAGTGGTAATTTCAAGCGAAGTGCTTCGATTTCATGTTTACATGTTTTATTTCATTCCTTGCTCTTATTAGTTGTTTCTCATTTTTGGTTTGATGGACCTCTCATGCATCTTGTAACGCTTCTCCTATTATCAAAAATATAATGCAATAGGTTTTATACTTTACACAATAATGGTCCCTTAAATGCGAGGTTCAATGCCTTCATAGGCATTTTCTAAGAATCACACAGCCACTAATGCAACTAGTGAATGCTAAAAATTTCATCCCTTTTCGACAAATATGTATATGTATGGAGGTTGCGTAGCAAGCTTCATCTAGAGTCATCTTCCACGGCAAGTTTTCCCTTGGTCAAAACTAGTGCAAGTTGTTGATATGAAGTTTTTGGTGATGGAGGCCCATTGTTCAAGTTTTATTCATGAGGAAGCGCCCACTTATAAAAGTGTCTGGCAGTTCATAGCTGATAAGAAGGCCTTCATCTCGAGTCTTCTTCCTCAGCTAGGTTTCCCTTCGGTCAAAACTAGTACAAGTTGTTGATATAAAGTTATTGGGGATGGTGGCCCATTGTTCAAGTTTCGTTTATGAGAAAGATCCCACGTATGAAACTGTCTGGCACTTCTAGCTGATAAGAAGGCCTTTGGCTTGACTCTTGATTACCATTGGGTTTGGTTGGACTGCTCAAGAGAAGTGATCTTATGTGGTGAGCCCACAGGAAGGATATTGTAGTTAAAGCAATGTCCTTTATCTCCACCGAGCTTGCCAGGTCACCCATGAAGTTGCAGTTAAAGCAAGTGTAGAGGAGAAGCAAGTGTTTCAAGGCTCCTAGTCGCTGACTATTCTGGAGGGTGAATTCCTAGCTAATACTTCCCTTTGATTAGTTATATATCCCCTTGCTTGACCCAGAATGCCTCTTGTGCTATTGTGAGTAGTGAGTGCGAAGAAATTGGTGGTCTATTAAATCCTTATTTTGAGCATTGTCACGTATTAGGGTGAGCTACTTGGGATAAATAAGATATTTTGGGTCCAGGACCTTGGTAGGTTATTGTTTGAATCTCGTTAGCCTATTAGACCTTGCGAGATAAATTTAAGACTGCACCAAACTTCATGTGAGGACGCTAACGTAACAGTTTGTGAGTTGTAACAAAAACTAGTTAGGCCTTGTAGAATGTCATAAAATCAGTCATTGCTTTTCGCTTGATATGGTAGCAACTTCTTATTCTGATCCTTTTTTTCTCGTAAACACACTCTAGATTCGATTGTTTTTGTTTGAGAGGGTCACTCTCTTCTTACTTCACTTACCCTTCTGGTGTCTAAGGGAAGACTGAAGTGAAAAAACAAACTCTTCCTATTGAACTCTCTCAGTAGATTGAACTAAGGGTTCACTACTCTGACAACTACTTTTTTTAGCAAGGTTAGGCACATTGTTTTGCTTTTGTATTGTTCCTTTCTCAGAATTAAAGGCTGTCATCCAAATTGATTTTCATTCTCTCCTGAAAATTTGCCGAGATCACTCACTGTAACTTTTTCACTCATCCATCTGATGTATACTAAGGGGCTGTTTGGTTGCACTTATTTGGCTCTGAATGAGCGTATTCTCTGATGTGTTCAGATACAAAACATGTTCCGTACGTTTGGTGTTTAAAGTTCAGATCTGAAATCATCTATTTATATCTGCGCAATCTCGCTTGAAAATTAAGGCTGATGGCGCTCCCTTGTATCTAAGCTAAATAGGCCAAAAATCCCACATTAAATTTATTTAATTCCACCCTTATATATTCTCAAAAGAACTGGATTCATGCTCTATGATTCCTCATTCCCTCCCTCTCGCTTCGTCTTCTTTACAAGTATCATCCCCTCCGTTTTTTTAACAGCAACAATAAGCTCAAGGCATAAACTATCATCGCTGCAATCAGGCCTTACAACGAACAAAAGATCCGTGGACGAACTTGACTATCCTTGTTTTCACAATTATTAAACACTGGCGAAATTTTGGGGCTTCGGTGTTAGCAAAAACTCAATCGATTTACTTGTCGAGGGAGACAGATCTGAGAGTAGACATGATGCACAGGAGATGATATTGAAAGATCTGCGAGTAATCTTTCATATTTATCTACAAAATTATTGGGTTGGCTGCCTCTTACTTCATTTTTTTTTTCTTTTCACTTTATATCTGGTTACTTTTTCCTGTAATATTGGATTTTCATTTCATCAAGAGCTGTAAAAAAAAATGGCAAACAGAAAATAATTGCTACCAGTGAATTTGCTGCTATATACTGGATTTGGTCCTAATTTTTTTCTTTTTCCTTTTCAATAGTTAGTGTTGATAAAGTATGTCCATGTTTCTTTTTCGTTTTTTTTGATAAATCATGTTGCTTTTTTAAAGGGTTGTAAGGCAAAATATTAGAGTAGTTATCATTGAGTTTTATCCAAGAGGAAAAAAAATATTTATATTATTTAATGATTGTAAATAAAAATTTTAATTCAAAACATAGGTTGGTTTTCCTTAAATTACAAGGACAAAATAGGTATATACTACAGTTCAGGTGGTTCATTCAGCTCATTTCCCAAACAACTTAAATAATTTAGCATTCAGTATCCCTATGGTACCTCTTAATATTTTAGATATATTCAGCATTCAGCTCTTAAAATAAGCAAATGACACCTAACTAATATGTTTCAATGTGCTGAGTAAATTGACAATTTCAACACTCTGTTTCTGTGAATTCTGTTTCATCATTTGTTCCTTTCCTTGAGCTGGCACATCAGCCTGAAGGTTTAGTTTTCTCAATCTCGCTTCTTTGCACAATGTTTGGAGTGAATCACTCCATTCCTTCCATGCAAATAGTACAATTTTGCATTCCTCTTCATTTATTATTATTTATTTATTTTTGGATGGGAGGGGGGGAGTCAAAATGGATACACTTTTGACTGTAGTTTTTTTTAACTAGGAAAAGAAATGTTGATAGACAGAAGATGTAAGTACAAAGAGGTGGACTAGAGCTCCACCAAAAATATCAAAAGCAAGAAGGCTTAAAAAAAAAAGAACATCCAAGCTAGAGCTATAATGAGCAAAGAGCAGTTTCCCAATCCCAAGCCAAGTCCACTACATACGCTCCCATACATTGCGTCCCCAAAGAGAGGCCTGAAAAGAATTCTTCTCCCAAAGAATGAAAGATGAAAACTCATGATCTCTAAATTAAATAAAATATACGCTCTCTTTACTCTCTCTATCTCTCATAACAAAAATCTTCTTTTCATAGAATATGCAATTTAAAAAATTAGACAGAATAAAATAAAAAATATATATGCCTTCTTACAAAAATGTAATAATTGCAATTCACAGTATATTCTCTTTAGTTTTTAATAGTTGAATTTTATCACCTAAAATGTAATAGTATGTCTAAATGTGTTTTGCTTTGGTTCATGTTGACTTTTAAAAATGAAATGTGGACTCTTCGTCACGACGGGACTATGTCTTTATATCCATAGAGTTAGAGTTGATATGAGATGAACCATTTCAATCACATTCTTCTAATCTTCTGTGGTATATTAAAATTCCATCACCTTTAAGGATCTATATGGAGTTACAAACCCTCATCTGTTTTCTGCTATGCAGTCGTCATATATGCCTTTTCCGGTCTGCTTATGCATGTTTTTTTTCCCAATGAGCTCTTTAGCTTTTTAACCGTCGGGAAGAGTGAAAGTTACTGGTTGCAATGTTAGTGTTTCGGTGACTGTATTAGCTGTAAAAGATAAAGTTCAAATATTTTGTTCGTGGTAGCTTTATATTTCTAGCAGTTGTGGAAGATATCTCTTATATGATCTCAATATGCACGTCATATCTGATTTGGGTTCGTTTATTGGTTTGCTTTTCTTTCTGGGGGTTATGCCAGTTCCTTTACACATTTTTCTGCCATTTACTTGTGACTAGGGATAGGCGCTTGAGTCAGTGGGTATGGAACACCGTCATGTTAGGAAGTCTCAATCAGATATTTCATCAGAGTTCTGACGTAATAACTTGTTCGCATTCGCCTTTTATTTTGTTTGATTTTCTTAATATATTTCCTTAAAATCAATGGATAGCTATTTAGATCATTATTACTTGTTGCACTTTTAGTCAATATCCCAAGGAGTCTTGTGCTGCAAGAAGAATGTTAACCTAAAGGCCGAAGCTTCAACCATCAGATCCTTAGTTGTGGCTGTTTTGGCCCTTTTCTCTCAATTTTTGCTTCAAATCATATGATGGGGCTGAAACCTAACATAATTTGTAATGT
>JAOWAN010063970.1:0-11993 GCA_028566635.1 Lobelia cardinalis
TATTTGACCCTCAACTTTATTAGATTAGGGACTACTTATACAATAGGTCCTTAGTTCAGGGACCAAATTGGGTCTTTAGCCCAAATTGTTTGGCAGTTTTTCCTACTTCCAGGAGTATACGCTCATACAGCTTTTCGATACACTAGAGTAAGTATTCATGGTATTCTGTGAGCATGCCCACACAATCGGAGTGACAAATTAATTACAAATCATCATATGAAAGTTAAAAGTCAAGTGGTGGTATATGATTAGTCCGCCGCCACCATTTTGCCGTGTGGAAGAGCTCACTAAACAATTTTATGTACATCATTTTCTGTACACCAGAGGATTATCACTTTTCTGTTCAAAGCTACATCCCTGCAGTCGAAACGTGCACAGTTTCCCTCTGGAAAGTTCTGTCCTATTGGTTTCTTTTACATGAATATTTGTCAGGAAGGTTAGCCAAGACAAATCCTGCAAAAACCTGGACCAAGTTCAACAGCTATTCAAGTCAGCAAAAGTTTTTAGTTAGAGTGGTATGGCCAAAACAACTGCGGAAACAACAATCTTACATACACAGCAGAAATCAACAGAATTAGTTTAAGCATGCATTGTGTTGTACATTACAATCTTCGTGCAACATTTTAATGCATGCTGTAAGAAATTATGATGATTTTATATGTAGCCTTCTTCTATAGGAAATTATGGGAGCAAGTTACTTGGTGTAAGCATACCTGAATGCACCCAAGGATGTAGATTGCAGAGTAATGCCTGCCATGGACTAAAATGTCGGCTATCATTGCAAGGGGTATTGTCAAAGACACGCCCAGCGTCGCGACTAATGGGGTTGTCCAAATCACAGAAAGCCCCCTGCTTCAACTTGAGAGTTAAAATTGTAACATCTGTCGCTACAAGGATCACTTAAAAGGATATGATGTTTTCAAGTACACGTGCAATAAATAGAAAGTGACCACATTACATTTAGAAGACATGGCACAATACTAGAACATATCGAGGAACATGTAGGATTAGATTAATGGCATATACGATAATTCATTTCTGGAAAGCCAACTATTTTTTGTAATCATATTTTAATATAGCATCTAAATGTGTCATTGGACAACCTTACCTCTTACACACATTTTACACGATAAATTGCGGACACCTTTTATTTAGGGAGTCAGAATTTTTGGAAAATGCACAACTTTTCCCCAGGACTGCCTCTTGTAAAGTAGGTCTATTTGCTACTGTTAGGATACTGGAGTAGTTATTCAAGACTAAAAGTCTAAAGCTTATCCAATCCCGAATTGAGGATTTTAAGTCTGCCGTTTCAACTGTATTATCACCGTTAGAATTTCCTATGAGGACAGTTATCTGTTCTGTTTAACACGTGAATTCAATTGCCTTTCAGCCAAGTTTACCTGTAGTATTACTGATGAATTAGAGCATTCAATCTCTATCTAGCAAAAATAATTAGCTGTTGCAATTAAGAGTAGAGCGTATATAATATTTGGATATTCAGAGAAATTTAACATTTGTGAATACGATGTTCTTTTTTCCAAAATAGCAAAAAAATGAAGGTTGCTCAAATTACCACAAGTAATCTGCAATAACACTCCCCAGTAAGCTATTTAGAAGTAGAACTTCACCCGTGGATGCTGAAGAAGGAAAGGTCAATTGAGGTTCTACTCCCACAGCAGTTAGCGGCCATGCTACATTGCACAACATTAAAGTAGGATTATAGTACATGAAAAAACAAGTAAGAAACTTGGCAGTAACAGCAGTTCACGTTCAAAAGAAACCATTTAAAGATCCCGAGAGAACCACATTCAAAGCAGTAATAATATAGTATGTTTACGAAATATGAAACAAAGAACAGACAAGATCAGAACAAGGATAATTGGATACTTAATTACGAAGAACCTTTGCTCCTTTCCACCAAGGAGTGTGTTCTTTGTGCCCATCTGGGAAGATGCGTGCTATCCCGACATTCCTCCCCAGCAAAGGACACCATTCTCGCCCTCTATGGTCGCCATACAAGTGACATTTCCGACTTCATTTCACCCACCATGATAACCATTATGCATCACATCATTTGAGCATTGTTAGCTTGATATACATAGTTGGTTCAATATCTAAAAGCTTAAGTAGTTAGATATGGAACCAAATATGTATATCAAGCTAAAACACCCACTACTCACTCTTCTTATTTCGCCAAATCTTTCTTTTCATAAACCATAACCGGATTCTGGGAATAAGTTTATACCCTAAACTAGAATTACATTGACAAAAAAAATAGTGCACATGTTTACCAAAAGTATCTTATTATAAGCCATAACATTTGTGATAAACAACAAACTGATTACCAAGGTCAGTTGGAGCACAAACGCACCAAGGTCTTTCATCCGCGGTATCAAAAAGTTTTCTAAATTCGTTCACATAATAGAAATCACTCCTGAGGTGGAGCGGTCTGATCATTTTCGACGGTAGGGGTTGGATTTTACTATTGCAAAAACATTCCACTTTGGCCAATGGAGCCTCCTGATTTGAAACTTCCACCAGCTTGCTAAAACCCCTTCCTCCAGCTCCGGACTTGCGACCACCTTGCTATCAATCCCTTCCTCTATAGAAGGTCTCTCCACAAATTGTGTGTCCACCACAATCTTTTCAAGTTCTATCCCCTTAAAGTTCGGAGAAGAAGGTCTTTAAGAAACGAAGGCAAAAGATGCTATGGGCAAAGCAATTAATACTAGAGAGTGGACTATCTAAATTGATGCATCCATCTGTAATTTATGTTTTATGAGTTTCTTGTTATTTGGTATAAAATCGTCTTGCTGGGATGCAAGCCCACCAATAACCAGTCTGAAAATTCTTCTTTCTCCTCTTCAACTTCTTGCTTACAAGTGAATTATGGAAGCCAGCTCAAGTCTGAAAAGATTGAAAGGGCTCACATCATCACTTCTGCACCCTCTAAAGGAAATGGAAAGGCTCCTACCAAAAGTGACGAGAAATGGGATAAGAGTATTCTACCACTAAACCAAACAAGGCAGGTCCTAATACTTTAAAGGGCTCCCCACATAGATTACGATCAATAGATTCACGCGATCCATACCCCACGTAGCCCTCTTAGACATAGATTACGGCTCTTATCGTCTATGTGGTTCATTTTAAGGTTTGTTGGGTTTTTTGTTCTCTTTTCATCCATGGTCATTGTTTTGGTAATGATCTGAGTAAAAGTAAGAGAGAGAGAGAGAGAGAGAGAGAGAGATTCTCTTGGGACCAACGAAAGAGAAAGTGGAAACAGCTAAATGAAAATCAAAATGTGTAACCCATCAAATCCTAGCTAATTTTTGCTCCCTCCATCTACGGCTACTTCCCAAAAATCTCCCTAACCTGCACAGATATCAGGTAAATCACGAACACAAAAAAATCACGAGGAAGCAGATTGGCACATTTGTCTTCGTTGCCATGCACTATCATAGTACAGATTTCACGCTTATGAAAATATGCAAGCCTCGAAAATAACCACCTTAAGATCAATAACCGAGATAATTTATCAACCAATATATAGATGCACCAGTTTTTCTAGCGACCCGGCTCCCCCCACAGCAGGTTAGGTAGGGACTACCATCCCACAAGCCAAGCAAACTTTTTTATAGTTCAAAGTTGAGAATAAGAGAAAAAAATATTGATCCTTCAATTAATAAACTATGCAACAAGTACTTTTTATCCCCCCCCCCACCTCACAAATTCACGATAACCTGAATTAACCAAACCAAGCAAACAGTAATTTCCTTGCAGTGTGGTTTTTCCAAATCAAACAAAATCCGCAAAGTTTGTGTGTGCAATTGCACCAAGTGTATATTACCAAGCCACCAAAGAGCAAACAGAGTGACCAATCCCATGTATCCGAAAATTTTATGCACGTCGACCTTATGTCCATCTGATCCAGCGGACTTCTTGAGCAGCACTGCACTAAGTTTTACCAGTAGTTTAAATGAGAAAACTATAACCAGGAGTTTACACAGATAAGGTTTACTCCAGAAATACAACACCTCTTAAAATCTACTTGAACTGGGATATGGACATCATACCTGTAAATAAGCCGTATGATACAGCAGAGAGAAGACCAAAAATGTTCCCCATGATACCATGCTTTTTAGTCCTTTGCAAATTGTAATGAAGTCAATTTAAAAGTTAGCTTCCAAATTGATGGATAAATTACATTTAAGAATGTAAACGCTCATTTAGAGTTAGTGAGATCACTTGTTCCTACATTACCCCGTTGCACGATGTTTATAGAGTTCCTTGTTTGCGGTGAGAGGGAATATTGTAGTTTCCCTCGGACTATTCAGGATAAATGTTTGATCAGTAAAATTTGGAGGGAGAGGAATTTCCAGATCTTTAGGGACCGTGAGTTATCATCTGCCATCCTTTGGGAGAAAATTACTTTCCAGGCATCACTTTGGACGCAAAGGTTGAGAGCTTTTACAAGCTTGCCTTCAACAGATTTGCCTAGGGATTGGAGAGCAGCTTTGTGTTTCTTATAGCTTTATCCCAGATGCATTTTTGTTTTAAGCCGTCTTGGCTTTTGATGTATTTGGTGGATCTCTAGTCCACCTCTGTGTATTAGTTTTTCTTTCCAGTAAAATCTATTTTTCTATTAAAAAAAAAAGAACTAAATAACATCAGCAAAAAAAAATTATTTGCAAAATCCATGCAACAATTAAACCTTTTCAGGCTGCTGTCATAACATATACATGTTTCGCGGTAGTTAGCAAGAAGATATAGTCCTTCCCGCAAACTCCAGGGGGTGGATTCATTCTTATTCTCCCTTTCTTAAGGTAACGGACTTACATCAAAGTTAAAGGATTACTTCGTTGAAGAAAATTATTTACTTAATGAGTACTTAATCATTTTTACCTATTTGAACCCCGTACTCGAATTTCTTTAATGCGCAGAAAAGTACTCTTGAATAACTTACATCTTACCCCTTAATCTTAGTAGTTGTTAGTTCATTGATTTACATGGTGAGTGATAAGGACTCATACACAACAAGAAGAGAACCAAGCTTGACTCCCCCACATCAGCATTCAGGAAGCTGAATTCAGAGTTGGGTGATTATTATCAGTAAAGGAGAAGAGTTCCGAGTTTTTATAAGGGAGTCAATTAAGGAAATAGAAGACGACAACAGTGTTATCAAAGGTAGCAACACTAAATTGGATTGATCAATACACATCAGATCTAGCATAGAGCAAGGTTAACTTGGAAAGAAAAGAATAATATGACTTCAGGAAGGTAGTTCTTATAAAGCATTCCCTGTAGCAAATTGAACCTAGTGCATTATTTGCAAGAGTTTTTGCTTTATTCATTTATTGAGTGAAACAGAAACTACTCATGCCCATTCCAGGGACAGATAGCCTGATCCTTGCGAGGCAACAGCAGTTTGAAGCCTCAGTAATCAACACATACTATGTCGGTTCACCATTAACACACATACAGGCGGAGACCTTAACTATTGCCACCTTTTTTTTTTTCTTTAATTATCATTATGCAGTGTAATAGATAAAGGAAAACACCAAGGGGCACATCCCATGTACGATATCTGCATACACAGACCTAAAGCTCTTAATAGCTCAAACGATAACCTTATCTACCAGAAGCACACCAAAAATCTACATGAGGCTCCTGTGGTTTTAAAATACATACATATCTAAAACAAAGATAGATCATAGCACTAAGATCGCAACACCACATGTAAAACTGAAAGTATGGCCAGGACATGTGATGGAAGTTCAAAAATTGAAAATAAATAATAAGTTAGAACATCCAAGCTCTAGAAGTGTAAGGGATAAATTCGTAAAACCCCATCTACATCTACGCAGTTGGTTCAGGAAGCAGGGAGCTTTTTTGACTTAAACTAAGCACTGCACATCTCTCACGAAGAGTAATTAATGGAGCATAATATAAGGGCAAAGTTAAGAATGTGATATAGGGCAAATGCCATGTTAATGCTTACTCAGATGCACTTAACAATTCATCAGGCGCCCAAGTTGTCCCAACAGTTGTCATGGCTACACCAGCCATACTGATACATACAGCAACAACCTTTGTAATATTGACAGTATCTTGACCAAGAAGTGCCCCAAAGAAAAGAGTGAAGAACCCAGATGTAGACGTCAAGACAGTTGTACTAGCTACACTTGTATTTGCCAGTGCAGAGTTCGACAAATACTGCAAGTGATAAAGCAAATATCAAGTAAACAGAACTTGATACAGAAAGAAGCTTTATAATTATACGAAATCCACAAGACTAATATATATATATATATATATATATATATAGAGAGAGAGAGAGTAGTGCAATGGTGGATACATTTCACCGTGGGCTATGGTGGATACCTTAGATCTCAACTGCTCAGTTTTGATCCAATGATCCAAATTCGAAAAAACGACTTTCCTTATATTCTTATTGTTAGTTAATATTAATTTAATATACAAAATAACAAATACTTCAAAATAAGGAAAGATGTATCAGCAAGCAACTATCGGACTATTTACTTTCCTTATTATTATTTACACCTTTTACTAAGTAGTCAACTTAGTAAACTTCTAAAAGTAAATTTTGGTTAAATTTATGTAGGCTTCATCAATATGTCCACATTTTTCTTTACCGTTTTTCATAGTTCGCTATGATTAGAATTTATATTGTGTGCAACTGTTTGGAGTCCAGAGAAATATGAGTACTAATTAATTAACTTAGTCAGCTTCTAAAAGTTTCAAAATACAAAAATATGATCTGATCGATTCATGGGGTACAAGAGCCAGTAATTTCTCTTATGATATGTAGAGTCAAAATGAATACAGCCATAAAATAATTGTGACTAGTTTGAATTTTTTTTTTAAATGACTAAAGCTAGCGTTTCTTTCTTAAGTTTGGATTTTTTAATAAGGAATGTAGGATCTGTTTAAGATTATTTGAAATAGTTTCCTTCAATTGTGTTTCCTTATTTGATTTATTTAGTATAATTTGATTTATTTAAATATAGAGAACAATGATTATAAAAGGGAACGTGATTTTGATAAATCTGGGTCATTTAATTTAATATGAATGGTTAGGATTAAAGGTATCTAGCATAGCTCATGGTGAAGATGCTAACGAGATGAGTGTAGCGAAAATGGGAATGCTTAGATGGATGTGCGGTAAAACTAGAAAAGATAGGATTCTTAATGAACAAATACGACAAACGGTAAATGTAGCTTCTATAGTAGAGAAAATGAGAGAGAACCACTTAAGATGGTTTGGTCATAGGACCCTTAGTGCTCAAGTTAGGAAGTGTGATAGTATTAGTCTTAATCAATCTAGAGGTAGGGGCAGGCCAAAATTAACATGGACATCGGCAATACGTAAAGACTTCTACATGGTGACTTGACATTGGATAGTGTGAAATGGTGGAAAAGGATTCAAGTAGCCGACCTAAAGTGATTGGGATTAAGGCGGTATTGTTGTTTTGTTGTTATTGGTTGTTGTTGTAGAACGAGAAATACTTCCTCCGTCCCAAAATGAGTGATAATTTTTCTTGTTGAAATGTCAAAGCAAAAATTTATCAAATAGGTTTTTACAAAATAATTATTATGTTACGGATTCTAATATATAGTGCAAAGGTACAGTAGAGATGTACCATCTAGTTACTAGTACATGAATTCCTGTTACATAACAGAAAGGGTATTTGAATATCAAGTGGATACCCTACACTACCATTTAATACTTGAAGTGCTAGTGGCTGTAAACAACAGAAAAGTTAAATCAGTTACCTCTGTTATAAACCATAGAGGAGCAAGATAAATGCAATGTTTGGCAATTTCCCATGAACTATGTTCACAGATGTCCAAATCGTCTTCCTGGTTCTTATACATCAACGGCCACCCCTCCTCTGTTTCACGCAGGTCAAAATCGGTGATCAGACGACTTTTTATAGCTCCTTCAGGATAATGAAGTATCATCTCGTTCATTCTAAGAGGAACATCCAACCGATCTGATGAGGACAACACAGTGCTACCATCACGACGGTTTCTGAACCTATATGTGTCCAATAAAGCACAAATCCAATCTTTTAAAGCAGCTATTGGTAAGTAGATCGCCATGAGAGAGACTCCCACGTATGTGATGATAAAAGGCTGTCTGTACACCATGAAAATTTCCTGCAACGCATAAGATAGCTATATTTCAAAATATATACTCATGGAAAGTGAGTTCTTGTACAAAAGTATTGAAGGTTCAGGAAAGAGATTAATGTTTTTTTTAATTTAAAATAACAATGAGCTCAAAGCAGTGAAAAAACACAAATGTCATATAATTCCCAGTTTCCTGGAAAGCTGAAGTTGGCCAATAACAGTTACAATTTCATGTATACAATTTCTCCACACAATTCATCCCCAATATGAAAATGTTAAAATCCCCCCAAAAAAATTAAATCATTAATTATGTTTGAGACACCTAGGTAAACATGTCATCCAATGATATGGTCTACCCAAGTATAATTAGTACAAGAACCAACAGCTAGAACACACATCATTCGGGAAGCAAAAGGACCATACCCCCTAGCCAGATAAAATTGCAGCTCTCAGGGGTTAGTGCCCCATGCCAGACCCATAGACAAGGAATGAACTAAGGAAGAAGAACAGCCCCAATATGAAAACCCCGGAATTCTAAATATTAAAGTTTTTTACTTTTTTTTTTTTTAAGATACCTAGCCAAACGTATGAGCCAATGAGTTCCAAGTATAACTAGTACAAGAATCAAAAGCTAGACACACTGCCTAGCCAAAGGACCACACTGCCGAGGCAAGTAGATTTGCAGCTCTCAGGGGTTTGCGTGCATGCCAGAGCTGTAGAAGAAGAACAAACTAAGAAGAAGAACCAAGTTTACATGATGAAGACAAGCAGGGAAGGAGGGAAGATGTTATAGACACCAAAAACATGAGGAAGTCCCTCTCTTCATTCTTAACTCACCGGATAGACTGAATAATTGTTGGCTCAGGAATGTCAGAAGTTTGGTACAGTGGAAGATGCATTTGTTCCTAGAAAAAAGAATAGGGAAAGAAGAAATATTTAGGTCTGTGAGGTTTTAAGAAGGCACAGGAGCAGTTGCCGCAATTTAAGGAATAAACGGAAGGTGGATCTAAGGCAGGAGAATCTCTATGAATCTTGCAAATACCCGATAAAAATGAAAATGAAAAATGAGATATGGCTTAGAAAAAAGGGGGAAGACAGGGGAAATACGGAGGATGGGCAGGTAAAGCATTCCTGTTGGTTTGGTCCATGTGGAAGGTGAAGAAGGGAGGTATTAACAATGTTGTTCGCTGCGTGAAAAGGGATATTCAAATATGGCTTCAGATAGTCTGGTTGCTTCAAAAGAGAGGTACGATAGGAAGGTGTTGTTGAAAACCATAAAAAGGAGGAAAGTGTACTTGATATAGAAAGATAGATACATAGGAAAGCCAAAAAAGAGATGGTTGGATGAACAGTTTGCAACTATAGGAGTATGTAGATGGAACTCCCTGGTTCCCAAATCATGTTATGGAACAGAAACACTCTTCCGAACATTTCTGTGATTTGGAAAGAGATAGTCACGATGGATGAGAGAACAAACAGATGAACGAATTTTGAAAAAAGGTAACTTCTTGTTCTCACCAATAGTATAAACGGCAATATGTGGGCAAGTTAACATTCAAAATCAATTATTTCAGTGAGGCTCGAAGAGGCTAAAGCTAAAGATGTGGAAGTCAATCTGAGAGCAATGGGAGCTGAGGAGAAAGAAGATTGTCACTACAATTTAAGGAGCTGTGGTTACTCGGAGGCTGCAACAAAGCTTAAGGACAAATTAGAGAGTGAAAGGCAAAATGAAATGCATAAAGATAGTGAGGATTAATGTGAGAAAAGGCGGAGAGGACAATATGGGGAAAGACAGAAGAGAATGACAAGAGAAAGGGGTGGGGGGGAGGAGCTAAAAATCCTCCAGTGGCGAACTGTTCAATACACTTACAAGGGGTTTCAATTGTGCCAGAAAACTCAAAGAAACTAAAGAAAATCAGAATGATGACGTGGATGTAAGACCAGAAAGTTTCAGTCTAGAGAATGTTGGAAAGTGTAGCAGAGCTCAAGGATCGATATCATCCGATAATGATTGTGGAACAAGAAATGATGCAGACCACAAGTTACCACTAACTCAACAAACAATTCGGGTACCTTTCAAACAAACTTTTCCCTCCTGAACGTAGACCATGACCCTAAATTGCAAAACTGGGGGAAATTTGGCCCAAACAGGCATAAATAAGGCTTTTTGAATGAAATGGAATTGCATTACACCTGGATTAGTAAATGGCTAACAAGGGATTAAATAGACTGTGCCAGAGGTGGAAAAAGATATGTAGAAATGGGAGTTTATGGTTGTAGGTTATGTAATGCTCCCACAATTCAGCAGATGTAAAACTTTGTAGGATGGAAATGAACAAGGATTGGGGAAATTAATCCTTCTATAGAAATCTAGGGCTTTTGTGTTTGTACTTGAGATAGATGAGTTAAATATAAAAGGCTTCAAGTGTCGGATAGGGCCGTGGTCCTTTGATAATTAATAATTACTGTTCAAGCCTTGGCAACCAAAGTGTTCAATAACATATAAAGTAGAAAATAAAATAAAAAGTGTCAACAACACTAGGCCCCATATGAGTGTATATTTTTGTTACTTGAATGCCTTGCCCCTTTACGCACAACAAGGGACCTCACCTAGGGATGAAGGTAGCAGGCAGTTCTTATTTGTTTTCGAACACGAGGAGGTGAAGTTGCTTTTTAGTACATGATCAATACAGCAAAAAACAAGTTCTCCCTCCATGTCAAAATGAGGTGCATTTTAATTTTTTTAACCAAAATTAAGAAATGTTGAGATATAAGCAAAATAAGTAACATGTCCATAATCATCTTAATGGTACCACTAGAGCATTGCAAGTGGATGACGAAATGTGATGAGTGGTAAATGAGAATTTGACAAAACTAGTAAATGAATACTTACTTTGGAAGAAGACTTGACTCATTAAATTGGACCGTCATTTGATACTAAGGGATTACTCCCTCCGTCCAAAAATGAGGTGTCCAATTTCCTCATTGAAAAGTTAAGATAGGATACTATCTAATCACTACATACTTTTATTATGTTTCAAATTGTAAATTCCAGTAATTGTAAGGAGCATGAGATCAGAATTTGATGAAGTTAACCGAATATAATCAAAATTGAATGCTCACTTCGAGATGGAGTGTCATATAATATTAAGCCTTAATCGCCTGAGTGGTTTTCATTTTCAATTTTATAGATTTCATTTTTCCCTTCCATTGATCCACCACTTTCTCTACCAAAACCATGAAACTATCACAAACTTGCAAATATATATATATATATATATATATTATCATGCATTTAATCAAGCCCTGAGTTTAGCTCAAATACGCCATCCTTTGAAGAGTAACGCTTTCACCAGACACTTAAATTACAAAAGTGGTTGAAAACTGAAAACTTGTAAATCATCCCTAATGCCCCTTCATATGGGGTCCACAGATTTTCTTTACAACATCGTGGGGTAATATTGTTAAATGGAATGGCTTAAAAGGGAAATGTAACTCTTGAAATGATTAGCTAAAAAGGAAATTGTGACTCTTAAAATCGGATGTAGGGAGTAGCAATTCACAAAACCCAAAGGTCGGACTTGACACAGTGGCAGGTGCATTGCATCAGCGGTTTAGCCAAGTTTAGGTACACAGTGTCTCCAAAATTTGTGAATATCTTGCCTTTCTTAAACCTTTAACTGATTGGGGACACTGGGTAGACCGTTTTAGCATTGAGTATTACTTCACTAACGACTATAAGTATATCTAAGAAGCTACAACTTTTGCCCCCAGGGCATATGGCGCAGTGGCAAAGGGGAGGGCGGATAGGGCTCAGCGCGGTAGTGTGCAGGGTTCGA
>JAOWAN010063981.1:0-11990 GCA_028566635.1 Lobelia cardinalis
CCGTCTCCGCGTCCGCCTCCCGAGTAGTATATTAGTTTAGACTATGGTAGTACATTAGTTTAGATTAGGTTTTTATTAGGTTTAGATTAGTTTAGATTAGGTTTTTATTGTGATTTTTGTAATTATTTTAATTATTATTTTTTAATTATTTTAAACGAATTAGCGACGGAAACCGTCGCAATAGTTTTATTTTTTAAAATTAAAATAAATAAAATTAGCGACGGACCTCCGTCGCAAAATAGGCCGGGAAACATCAGCGACGGAAAACCGTCGCTACTACCTAACTGTTTAGCGACGGAAGTCCGTCGCTAATGTTATTTATTTTCTTTTTTCTTTTCTAAAAAAGAAAAATATTGTGACGGACTCCGTCGCAAAAAAGGGTCGCAAAATTGCGTCGGAGTCAAAGTCGTCGCTAAATGGGAAAAATCAGACGACAAAGTGCTTCCGTCGCAGTTAGCGACCAAAAATTGCAACAGAAGTTAGCGACGGATCTCCGTCGCTATTTTTTTTTGCGACGGACTTCCGTCGCTAATCTCCGACGCAAATGGCAATTTTTCTGGTAGTGTTTATATATTTCCTCAGCTTCAGCCTATATGTACATGTCGCGTGGAGGTACATTTGGCTGAGGGTTAAACCATGAGGCTCTCTCAGGAAATTATTTTCGTGGCATTCCTTTGTGTATAGCACCTTAATCATCTCCTCCCTGTGTTTAGTACCCTCCAACTTCTTGTCCCTTTCCTCTATCATCTTCCAATAGGTGGACTCCCAATGTTGTTGAAGCTCCCAGTCAGGCCCATGTGATTTCGCATTGATGGTGCGGCGAATCTCAGTCTTAAACTTGGCCTGGTTCTGGTGGTGGATATATAGGAGAGAATTATCACGAACATGGAGTTCTGCGCGAAGGCGACGTATTTCAGCATGGACCTTATTGAAGCCACGCTGAAAGGATAGTTGAAGGTTGAGGATGTTGGTAACCATGGATTGGACAGAGTCAGAGAGGCCATCAACTTGCCTTTGTACAGAAGAAAGTGGAACACTGGAGGTAGAGGCTTGATTGGGATTAGGAGGGGTATGGACAACTTGAGTCTTACTAGGGATTAGATTTCTGGGAGGTGATAGGGACACTGACGGAGAGGGATCAGGGATGAATTGGCTATTGCCTGCGAAATAGGGATCATCAAAGATATTATAATGCAAGAGTCTAACTCCAATTGGTGGAGTGGACGCTTGAACATGCGAGACATTCCTTTAGACAGACTCTTGGGAATTTTTATGAGGAGTGGAGTGGGGAGTAGGCTTGAACAAACCATTAAAAAATTCCTCCAACTAAGGATGATCATTACTGGGGGGATCAAGGATAGCAAGCTATCTACTCAAAGAGCAAAACTCATCCGTGAAGGATGTTGGTAGATTTGAGAGGTCACAAGACAAAGGTTCGAGCAACATAGACTTTATAACAAATGATGGAAGATGGGGGGACATCAAGGTTCAAAGAGGAAGAGGGAAGATCTAATAAAAATTATACCTCAGGAAAACGTGGTTCATAGACCGGGAATGATGCATCGTCGTCTGAGGAATAACAGAATTTGACAACTTCCCTCCCATTTAAACTTACAATCACAACCCTGGGGTAATAGTATGGTCCACCCTCACCATCATCATTATCACTATCAAAATCATCATTCAATTCAACAAACGTTCCAACCAGACTGTTCACACTAGCAGGAGATGTATCCTCGGACTCACTAGAATTTATACTTTACATGTAATGTTCAACAATCTTACAATTTATCTGTAAGTTTGCATCTTCAATCAATTGATATGGTTGATTTTCCTCCTGTGTCGTCCTAGCGTCATTGTCGACGACCCTTTGTTGATATGGAGACCTCATTACAACTGAGGGCTTTGGTTGATGCTTTTGCAAATTTTGCAAAATTGGTAAGACTGAACGATTGGGCTGTACTTCTGTTTGAGTGACTGGAGGTTCAACACCAAATTAGTTAGTTAGTTTATTTGATTTCCGTAATCCAATTACAGTACCATATGTTTTTAATTACGATGAAGGGATGCAGTATCATACCTCCTCCTCAACTGTTGCATTTCTATCATCCTGATCTTCTTGTGGACCAATGTCATCGGCATGATCATTTTGCTGTATGGATAGATGGGATATGTGTATATGTTAGGTTCACAAGCAATACAGAAATAATTATATAACATGGATGTAGTAACAACATTGATACTGCATCCTGTTTTATGTTGCAAAGCATACAAGGATGCATAAATTTACATCCAACTCATCCATCATCATACTCCTTTCATCTTGTGTTTGCTGCAGTTGCTGCTGTTGTTGTTCTATTTGAAATGGCTCCCTTACCTCACCCTTCCCAACTTAAAGACCTCTCTGTCATTCACTATATCGTTCGTCCATGTCTTATATGCTGGAATGCACCTTTCAACTGATGGTGCTTCTTCGTAGATGACACGATCAACATATAGCAGCTACAACAAATACAACTTAATCAAGATTTGATAAAATTTACAAAAATAATTGGATGCAGTAGTTAAGAAAGGGTGACATACTCACAATTAAAATGTTAGAGAGCCAGAGAGGTCCTTGCACTCATGAGATTACCTATGACATACTTGCACCAATTGTACTTTGAGAACTCATCAAATTCAATGTTTGTCAACAACAATGAATCATTGACATAACCATTTGTGAAACCATAAATGAACACGTTCGATAGTAGAACGAGGAAATGCATCTTGAACATATCAGTTCCTTCCTCTTCAAAGGCATTGATTCTCTCAACAACTTTGTTAGGGGATATTTTCAAGTTGTTTGAAACTATCCCCTTGAATTCATTTCTCCCCTGCTTCTCTCTTTTCTCTTGCAGTGCTGCTCGTATTGTTTTCTTCAACAGTTTTTATAGCTATATCACCCCTAGGCAGCCCGGTGATTCTTTCAACATCCTCTTCAGTAACAGTAAATTTCTGTCCAATTTTCAACGTTACTGTGTTCTCTTGTACGCTGTAGTTGTAAAAAACGTAGTAACCAATTCGATGTGTTAGGTTTTTTATTTTAAAATGAAGGATGGACCCCAAACCAGTTGAACGAATCCATTTTAATTGAGTTTTGCTCAGCTTCCTTATAACTTTTGTCATTTTCCTTGGACTGCATCTTATCTGTGATATTGGGTATTCAGTCTGGAAAAGATTGACCTTTGAAATCCTCGACTTTTTAGCAGTATGGCTGGAGGAGGGTTGCACAGGACATGTTTACATAAGAACATTTTAGTATGACATCAAGTAATTAGACAATTTGAAAGGGCAAAACACATTTCACATTAAAAAAGAAAAAAAATACATTGGATGCAGTATAATGTTTTCTACTGCATCATGTTGTTTCTCTTTGAATATTGCAATGGATGTAGTATAATTAGCAAGGTTAGCAACTAGATGCAGTAGCAAAAACTTAGTCATCAACACGACATACAAAAATCAGGATGCAGTTGTGAGAACCCCCGTTCTCCGCGCTATAGAGACTAAAGGCCTTTTTAAAAATTTGCTCCTTAATCCGTGGTTTTAAAAGTGCGATGAATGGTCATCATGCGCTTGGTTTGTGTGAGATTCCTTAACGATGTAGGGCACCTATTCGTGACTACTCAACCTATTATTCTTTAAATTGAGAGTCGCCACCTTCGTTTGGTCTTAGGCTTCGGAAGCACAAGCCTTTTGTGAGATTTCTAGATTCGGGGACCGAGTTACGAATTGAGAAGAACAAGCATCACCCAATTCGCTCTTGTATTGGTCTCTAAATGTCTAGCATGCATGCCACCTAGAGTTGAGTCGAGAGATTAACCTAGGTAGGTCAAGGTGCAAGAATACACAAGGGTGAAGATTGGTCTCATGACACTTAGGTATAAGCTAAAGGCAAATGGATATGAAAACATGCATGTGGTTCTATGCACATTAGGTCTATGATCAAGACAAATATATAATCATATATGTATATGTACTCATAAGAGAGATAGTATGATCATGAAAGCATGTGTTTGATGTAATCTTTTGAAAGCACCTACATAGTCATTTGAAGACTATGAGGTAAATCTTGATGTTCAAGGATTTCATGTAAAAATGTTTGTTATTCTAAGTATATAAGTGGGTTGTAGAGGTTGAAACCCTATTACCCTTTAATGTCATCCTTCAAGATACATTCTCATAGTCATTGATGAGACTTAGGAAATAATATCTATCATTCATGAATTATTAGTGTAAAGAATGAAAACATTCACAAGGTTCACACAAGAGTGAAATAGAAATCTAGTTTGCATGAAATCCAATACCAAGATAGGGCATAGCTTTTGTGTGTGTTCATATCAAGAGAATCTCCATAAGAAGATTGGCCCCCTCCAATCATAGAGGGCTTTAAGAACACAAGCTCACCCACACTTCAAAGTCCTTTTGAAAGTCAAGTTTTGTTCATTGACATAACGTATAAAAATACTAATGAAAGAAATCATTGAGTTTTTAAAGGGTTTTCAACCTTGTGACTATTTCATTCATAATCATGTGTTTCAGAACACATTCAACATAAATAAGCATAGGTGGTATGAAAACATACTCTAAGAGAATAGAAGAATACACATGCTAAAGCATTCTACACATATTCATGTCTTTATTGAAAGAATATGAAAACATCATATGAAGACTAAAGAGTCATATTACATCCATAGTATTTTTATGGAGAAAATCAAGAGGCATACATATTTACAAGAGTAAAGCAAAGAAATAGATATAGATCTAAATTAGCAAAACTAGTAAAGGAAGATTACATCTTGAGAAAGAGATTAGACTTACTCTTAAGAGAGATGATAACCTTTGGTGTCCATGGCTATGAAAGAGATGAGGAATGTCTTCTCTTGGACATGGAAATAGAGGAATGAAAAAGAAAGAAGGGGAAGAAGAAGCTAGAGGACTAACTCCCTGCTACACCTTTTAACATTCACCCTCTTGAAGCATGGTTGCCTTTTGGATGAGTGGGCTTGAAGTTTGATTTGTGTTTGGGCTTGAATGTTTGAGAGTTAATAGAGATGTGTTTGAAGATATGAAGATGTGTTTGAAGGTTGGATGTGTTTGAAGATATGAAGGATGTGCTTGAAGATGTGAAGGATGGGTTTGAAGATATGAAGGATGTGCTTGAAGATGTGGAGGATGGGTTTGAAGATATGAAGAGAGGTGTTTGAAGATATGAAGGATGGATTGAAGATGCGAAGGAAGTGCTAGAAACTTGATCAAGAGACTTTCACAAATACTTCCACTCTTTGGGATTAGATTGCAAAGATGCAAGGGGTTGGTTTGCTAACCTTTTATCTACAATTTTCAATCTTTTTTGCCAACCTCGTTAAAGGTAAATGAATGAGGGTTTATATAGGAGGGTGAGTTTAGGTTTAGACCTGGTCTCTTATAGCCTTTTGAACGTCCAAAATACCCCTAAAGGCCCCTTGAGAAGTCCCCTTAATGCTCTTTGCCCGAAAGGGCAAAGGAGCGAAAATTCTATGGTCAGTAGATTCTGGGCCAGATCGGCCAGGATGCTTGGAATCTGGGCCGGAACGGTCAGGATCCTGCTGTACGAGTCTTTCTTACTTTTTGGTCCGGTAAGGATACACTTTGCATGTCCTTTTGTCCTTGAATATTGCTTTTGTGCTCCCTTGGCTGGACTTGAGTTTCTTAGGTGTCCCCTTGACCTTGAAATGTGTCCAAATAGCTTTTCTTTATGTTCACGTCTTGTACACAAAATATCTAAACATATAAAAAATGTTACACTTTAATTAGTTGTGCATGAGACATGTGACCATGTCATGCCCTAATAACTTATTCTATGTGTGATATTAATCAAGTGTGACATGTTATGTTTATTTCATTGACTCTCTTTTCATGGTTTACGCATGCGATCACCCTAGATGACTAGGTATTAATCTAATCTAAATTATACCATGCATGGCTAGTTATTTACTAATCATGTGATTAAGGGTGTCCAAAAATGGGGTGTATACAGCAGTAAAAAAATTAATATAATTTCACAAACAAACAAGATGCAGTAGCAAAATGTCTAAGTTTCACAAACAAACAGGATATACTACACCAATAGAAATGCAAACCAAAACAAATAGGATGCAGTACAAACAAATACAATATTGATATAGTCTACACCAGTAGTAACATGCTACTGCAATTGCAAAGAAATAAAAATACAATACAATGAAGACAAAAATTGATATTGCATTCACCTGAACTGTATAAAAATAAACATGCATACAGTAGAAAGATCCTACAATACCTCTGAATCTTGACCAAAAAAAAAAAACAACCAATATTGATATAGTCTCACAAAGAGATGTGAATAGTAATAAAAAATAGTTACTTTATTTATCCCATATCCTTTTACATATGAATAAATTATTAAAAATTAAGCTTAATAATATTTTAAAATAAAATACAGGGGCGCTGCCCTCGAACGCCCATAATTATTCGCTCCCCCAACAAAAAATGCCCTAGATACGCCCCTGCTCACAAACAAAAAAGATGCAGTAACAAACAGGATATAGTAAATCAATAGAAATGCAACCCAAAACAACTAGGATGCAGTACGAATAAATGATCCTGCATCCAGGTTAAATACATGAAATAATATTGAATTAATGTAAGAAATAAATAATAAATAAGTATATAAGACTTAATAATAATAAAACTTTAAAAAATACTTACTTATTTGTGCGGAATGTAGCATCAAATAAAATTATATCGTCAAAAACTTCATAATTTCGGCTACTAAATGGATTAGCCCAAAATAGCTTGGTTAAATGATCTAAATCATCTTCCTCGTATTCATAATAAAATGCAGCATGTTGTTCCTTCTTTATCTTAAACTTATCAAATATAATTTGTGCATCCTTCTCTCCTATACCTTCTTTTATATCCTTAGTCCAATTTCTAAAATCTCTGACCGTCGCCCCAATATTTTCGTAACCACCAACCAACTTCTTCATCAAACTATAAGCTCGAGCTGTTGCACACAATATATCTCAATAAAACTCGTCCATCACTAATTTTTTTGCCGTGTTTCTACAAACATCAAACCCACACATCCTACTATACTCTTTATAAAAATTAAAATCTTCCTCAAATATTGAAAAACACTGTCCCCGCGGTTTAATTTTTTCAGCAGAAATAGGTACCCAATACGTAGTGATGTAAAGGATCTTGACGAAGCATCATCACTATCGTCATTAACACTTGGAGAATTAAATTCTGCCTCATGATTACTGCCAACAGCTACACAAAAAAACTAATAATTATAAATATTCAATAATATTCCTCAACAATTATATATTTTTTTTATCAAATAAAAAATTAAAATGTAGTAAAACATAAGCATCTTGAAAATCCAAAACACCTGAACTAAATGCTTGATTATTCTCCATACTATCACAAAATTAGAACCTAAAAATTAAAAAATGATGTAAAACTCAGTTAAAGAAATTGCATCATACTCATTTAAAAAAACAACAGCATTCAGCAGCAACATCAATGATGAATCCAATTTTAATTTAGTAAAGCAGCAAATTTCGCAAGCCGTTTGCACAATACATCAATCAACAATATGTTAACATTAATGAAGCTAGATCATACTCAATTATAACAGAAAATAATACCTCAAAGTTTGCAAAACATACAATAATGATACTTAATGTATTACTGAAAATTTAGTTAAAAAAAAAAGAACACTACTGCATTCATAACAAAACTATTTTCGCAAAACTACATGCAACGATCACTATTACATTCATACAGCAATGCATTCCACTTCAAGAAGAATGCAGTAGTAACGTTATAATGCAGTAGAAACGTTATAATGCAGTAGTAACATGATAATGCAGCAAATTTCGCAAAACCATTTGCACAATACATAGATCAACAATCCGTGAACATTAACGAAGCTAGAACATCCTCAACTATAAACAGAAAACAATACCTCAAATTCGTATAAACATACAATACTGATACTAAATGTATTACTGAAAATTTGATCAACACTAGGAAAGAAAAGAAAAAACAGAATTCTAGCCAAAAAAATTCATAATTCGTAACAAAACTGTTTTCGCAACACTCAACAACGCCGGCGACTGATAGGACAACAGAGTTCTTCACAATCGATTCAATACCGATTTAAAAAAAAATGGAAAATTTCGATATCAAATCGAATAACAAAAATGCGAACTCAATACTTACCTCTCAATATTACTGTTTCAAATCGAATTTTCTATTTGCAAAACGCCGGGGACGGAGAGGACAACAGAGTTCTTCAAACAAACCTTATATACCTACAAAGTAATATGACATATTTACCCTCAACTATTGATATAACTATAAAAATACTCGGCTGAAGACTCTAAACTCTAATGTCAGCCGCGTTTTTTTCATAATCCGACGCACACGATTAGTTCCTATGGTTCTTCATTTAATTAAGTTCTCATTTGAGTACTCCCATATATATATATATATATATATATATATGTGTGTGTGTGTATATAGGAGAGTGCTCAAATGAGAACCTAATTAATATGAGAACCGTGAGAACTAATCTTGTTCGTTGATTTAAAACATGATTAAAATTTTATTGTGCGTCATTTTTTTTTTTAATTTGCTATATATGTAATTTATCTTTATCTTTAAATCTATCTAGTTATTAAAAGTGTGAACACTTATTTTTTTTTCCTCCCAAAATTTTAAACGCACATATCTCATTATTTATAGCTCTGAATTAAGATCCGTTTGCATATTCTTGTTCGTGATTAAATTTTTTTTAAAACAAGATCAATTATGAATATATTTTAAGATCAAATAAAAAAAGTCAAAAAAAATCAAGATGCAATAGAACATTTACTACTGCATCCAATACAATTAATAAAATACAACAGGATGCAATAGTAAAATTCGTACTGCATCTAAGTATAACTCATAGCATACCAATGGATGTAGTAAGTATATAGCTACTGCATCCATTGCAATTCATAACATACAACAAGATGCAGTAAAAATATATCACTGCATCCAGTGCAATTTCACAACAACAACAAAAAAAAAAACTAGATGCAGTAGCAATGTTCCTACTGCATCCGATGCAATTTCGTAAAATATAACAGATGCACTAGCAATGTTCCTACTGCATCCGTGCAATTTCGCATAATACAACAGGATGTCGTACGAATATTGCTACTACATCCAGTGTATTTCATAAATTACAATCGGATGCAGTAGCAATACTCCTACTACATCTATGTAATTTTGTAAAATACAACATGATGCGATACGAATATTGCTATTGCATCCATTGCAATTCATAAATTACAATCGGATGCAGTATTGGTATTGTTACTGCATCTTGACTTATTTTTGACTTTTTTATTTGATCTTTAAATATATTCATGATTGATCTTGTTTTAAAGAAAATTTAATTACGAGCAAGAATATGCAAACGAATCTTAATTTGGAGTTATGAATAATGAGATATGTGCATTTAAAATTTGAGGAGGAAAAAAATTAATTGTGTTCACACCTATCCAAATTCTAATTAAACGTATGTGTCCAACATTTCTGAGTAATTACCAAATATGTCATCGGTGCTTTAAATAATAATGTAATCTCAACCTTTAATTTCTATCTAATCCAATGAATATGAATGGTTCCTACGGTTCTCATTTAAGGAGGTTACTAGTGGAGTAAGACCCTATGTATATATATGGGCGTGTTCCAATAGGAACTAATTAAAATAGGAACTATAGGAACCAATTTTAATGGTTGGATTATACAGAGATTAATGGTTGAGATTATGTTCATATTTAAATAACTGATGGCAAATTCGTAATTAAATAAAAAAGCTGAACAATTCTGTCAATTGAAAATTGAGTTAGGTGTGAACACAAATATTTATTTTTCACCCTAAATTTTAAATGCAAATATCTCATTATTTATAACTCCAAATAAAATCTAAAAAAATGTGCTTTTTCATAATTAAATTTCCTTTAAAACTAGATCCCTCATGAATATGTTCTGAAATAAAAAAAAATTGTTCCTATGAGTCACGTTTTTCAACACAGTAAAAAATCAGTAATTGATAGTTATTGTGTCGCTAAAGACACAGTAAAAAATCAGTTACTGTGTCGCTCAAGACCTAGTAACAAAATTGCTACTGCGTAAATTCTTGTAAAAATTTTTAAAAATCCCACATCAACCATTTAAAAGATACTCTAAAATTTAAAACTCTAAATTTCAATAGAAGTTTCAAATGATGTGTAAATTCTTGTGAAATTTTTCTAAAATTCCATCTAACCATGTACAAGATGATGCTAAAATTTAGAACTCTAAATTTCAATAAAATTGTCAATATGTGTAATTCTTGTGAAATTTTTCTAAACCCTCATCTCAATCATTTAAAAGATGATCATAAAATTTAAAACTCTAAATTTGAATTGAAGTGTCAAATGATGTGTAAATTCTTGTGGAGTTTTTCAAAAACCCCATCTCAACCATTTAAAAGATAACCTTAAAATTTAAAACTCTAAATTTCAATAGAAGTTTCAAATTGTGTGTAAATTCTTGTGGAGTTTTTCTAAAACCTCATCTTAACCATTTAAAAGATGACCCTAAAATTTAAAAATCTAAATTTCAATAAAAGTGTTAAATGATGTGTAAATTCTTGTGAAATTTTTCTAAAACTCCCTCTCAACCATTTAAAAGATGACCCCTAAAATTTAAAAATCTAAATTTGTAACCGAAAATCTTGATTAACACAAGACACAGTGAACAAAATTTAAACTTGTAATTGTTATTTTTGACGTAGTATCAATTTTATGATAAAAAATCTATACAAATTGAATCATAAATAATTTTTAATGTGATTAAAGTTTTTGATCATAAAGCTGATATTTACATCAAATAAAATAATTAAAAAATAATATAGTAACAAACTTATTATTGAATTGCGAGTAAATCACAAGACACAGTATCAAATCAGTTATTGTGTCGCTCATGAGAGTAATAAATCACAAAACACAGTATCAAATCAGTTACTGTGTCTTGAGCGACACAGTAGATAATTTAATAATGTGTTGAAAAAACGTGATAAAGTATGAATGATTTTATTTTTTTTTTTGTTTCAGAACGTATTCATTATGGATCTAGTTTTAAAGAAAATTTAATTTCGAGCAAGTGAATAGTTTTAGATTTTATTTTGGAGTTATAAATCATGAGATATTTGTATTTAAAGTTTAAGGTGAAAAATAAATAATTGTGTTCACACTTAACACAATGACAATATTACCCTTATTGTTCAATAAATTGCGTTCACACTTAATTTAATTTCAGCTATTTAGTTTTTCTAATCCAATGATTAAAATTGATTCCTATAATTCCTATTTTTTTGGTTCTCATTTGAGTACCGACCTATATATATATATACACTAGGTTAAACTCGTATCCGAGGACACAGTAAAACGTTGAATATTTTGTAGTCTTAATTTAATATATTTTTTAAGTCAAAAAAAATCTAAAAAGCGAAAAAAATTACTATAAATATTAAAGAAAAAGACGAAAAAAGAAAATAAATAAATTTAAAAGATATAAATATGAAAAATTAAAAATATAAAATATGAAAAAGTAAAAAAAAAAACAAAAAAGAAATAATTTTCAAAGTACAAAGAAAAAATTTAAGTACTCCATATTAAAAATTAAAAACAAAAGAAAAAGACGAAAAAAGCAAAAAAAAAAAATATCACCTCTTCTCCCGTACAGTATTACTACCTCACCACCTAGCCGCAGCTAGGTCTGTCAATTTATTACCCATTAACTCATTTTAACCTGCTTTAACCTGCTAAACAGCTTAATCCGTTTCAACCCATTTAATTATAAAATTGTATATTAGAGTA
>JAOWAN010064002.1:1825-11989 GCA_028566635.1 Lobelia cardinalis
ACAGTGATGGAATGAAAAGAAACTGCTTGAGAGATTTCAGACAGATACCAACCTAGACAAATAACTATGTGCATCAGGTGGAACAATGCACTTAGTTAATGTAATTCCACTTCTAGATCTGAAGGGGAATCCAGATAGTTCAACAATGATCAGCTAATGTAAATGATCAATTCTCAGTTGGAAAATATTCCATCACTCAACTTTATTGCTTTCCTTTTGGAGGTGCAAGTTCTTTACCTGGCACAATGCCCTGCTGATTGCTGGCCCTTGTGATCTTACAAGATTCTGTGACGTGTACTTTTTCTTGTTAGAAGGGGACAGTGTATTACGGTTTTTACACTGTGAAATGCATGTTCAGTTTTATGATGTTTTTGAACCTCCCTCTCTCTCTCTCTCTCACATTATTCTTAAAGGCTGTAGCCTGTAGGCCTCTCCTCTCCCTCTCCCTCTTTCTTCCCCCTCCTCGGTCTGTTTCTTTCCCTTCGTCTCTCTCGCTCTTTTGAGGTGCATGCTCGTTAGTAGTAATGAAAAGGGTTATAGGACTTGGTAACTAAAGTAATTACCTGAAGGTTCTTGCTGATAAGAGCCCGATGACACTTTGTTAAGAATCTAAGTTGGGAATATTTTACTCTGAAAACAGTTCCCATGCTTTCGTTATTATTTTTGAAGCAGACTAATTTCATGAACCTTAGCAAGCTCCCTTAGGATAGATGCTAGCAAATGCCTAGTTTGATCAAATCTCTCTATTGAAACAGTTTAGTATGCATCCACTGGCATTGGCTTGGAACTTTATGTCCTGCTGTTACCCTAATCGGAGATCTTTAGATTTATAAATACATTTCTTTTTGCTCTTTTTAACTCCTCTACTGTATACTGAGCTGCACGTGCTTTGAGGTGTTGATTCATTCGATGGTTTGACCTCAGATAAGTTTCCTTGTTTTAAGACAAGTTTTTTTTTCCCCTAGACCTCTTAATTATCAATTCTTCCAGTCTCTTCTATATTCCTAGTTCTGAAATGCCAAACTAGGAAACTTTGGGCCTGATAAGTTGAAGATGTGTGAGTTGAAAACCTACCATGATCTCTTGGTGTGTTTGTTATGCTAGCAGCCTCTGAAAGTATACTAGACTGGCTATAAGTAATATATTGCGTGGTCAAGATGTATATGCAACACCGTTTCTCATACATCGGAGGTTGTTTCTCCATTCCTCTTTTAGCCATATAGGTCAATATACCTCATTTGGGTTGTCTACACACCATGTTCTATGTAGCCTATGTAAGGAACTGACCTTAGACCGAACTGAGTGGCGAAGAAAAGGAATAATGTAGTCATTCCAAAGTGATTGGAACTAAGGCCGAGTTGAACCTGTCACCTTCTTTGTTCAGAAATTCTTAATTTTCTTGATAATGTAATACACCACACGATTTATGTATGTGAAAGAAATTCGCTTGTCATCCAAGTTTTGTTGATATGCATGTGTGTTGATGTGCTCTTTGTTTTGACATCTTACAGCTTCCAACTGCCTTGGATGAAGTCGAAATGCTCATTACGGAGTAGATTCTCAATGGCTATGGCAAGTACATGAATGAGGGGGAAGAGGTTTCATTCGGTTTCTACCTTTGTATTTCAGAAATCATAACCCTCGAGTCTGGTTCAGTTAGATATGCTACCGAGAGCCTTGAGGCTCGAGACTTGGGGGTGTATTGTATAATTGTATATAAGGACTTGTCTAGGCGCCTATCATCTTGACATAAACAAGTCTGTTATTGTCAAATGTACCACTGCATGTACATCTACCGCTAATCCCCCACATAACTCCTGTTATTCTACTAATGATTAAGCTTAAAGAAGATTACTATTTGTAGACAGTTGATGGTTGGTTTGTAGACTAGACTATTGGGCACGTGTTGCGGTATATCGTAAATCATTATCAGGGTGCTCATTTCATTTGGCCACTGTAAAAAACAGGATGACATAATTTCTGAGGCAATCACAGTTTCTGTTTCTAGGTACACTTTTCAAGTTCATTGCTTTTTCAATGCTTAGAATAAGAAAAAATATACAACATAGAGCTATGATACACTAACATAATGCTCACAATCTATAGAAATTTGACAATTTTCTTGACATTTCTTATTCTATTAACTCTTCACATCAAACCTATTTTTGAGCTCGATTTGGCTACTGGCCTTTCTTTCCGTGTTTTTGGCTTTTTATTAATTGTCTCTCAAGAAAACCTAAAAAACTGTTTACCAATCTCTGGCCCCAACAAAAAACTTGAAAACTCGCTTACCAATCTACCATCACGAGCAACGGCTGCAAGATCGAACTTACTTCACTGTGGAGTGAGATGTTGTGTCAGCCGTCAGGGTGTTGTTTTCCTGAGTTGCTAAATACTGCATCTTAACTTCTCACTATCGTATCGTTTTACTCAAAAAAAAAAAAAACCTGAGAATTTGTGCTGGAAAATAAACATGCGAGTTAAAAATGGCTAGGTGTTGTGGATCTCTCTCACGATCACAAATCTCCACCTCCGGATCATCCTCAATCCATTCCTCCACCACCTCCTCCCTCCTCCCCATCTCCGTCCACCACCAATTTCCACTCTCCGCCCCTGGTCCCTCCGCTTCTCTTTCATAACCAATCTCGGCATTTTTCATACTTTTGACTTTGATATTGCACCCTGTTTTTGGGGTTTATTTGACTTTTGGAATTTTCTTCCAACAAATCAATAATTAGTTAATGCATAATTATAACATATGGTTGCTTTCAGTTTTCATTACTTGTAATTCCGGCATGTTCATCATTTCCGACTGTTAATTAATGTGCCAAGCGTTTAGCTAAATCATGCATAAGTAAATAATTGAGCAAATACTAAAACTTTAAGGGAGTAGCTATTTGCAAAGCAGATAAATGATAAGTATAGTACACGATTAAATGTAATACTCATTTTAAAAGTATTTTACTAACTAAAACACTCATGTTTCTATTTTATCATTCCCTATAAATAACAATATTATTTCTACACAAATTAATTTTTTAAATTATATTTTCCTCCCTCTTTCATCTTCTTCTTCTTCGATAAAACCTTAATTCCAAAAACGATCGTAATTCATGTCCCAATTCCACCGATAATTCGTTGGCTCCTCGGACATTCATATCCTCAGGAGTCAATTAAGAGAATCAAGGGACAAGAAATTGAAGATGAAGTGGCGCTCTGTTACAGAATATAACACTAATCGGAATGAACTAAAATTTATAACCCTAATCAGATGAAGTTCTGTTGCTAATTATGATGTTTATTTTGGCTTGGTTTTGGCAGATTTGCAAGAATATTTGAATCCCAATGAACCACAGACGATGCACCCTCTTTGGTAGCGGAATTGACAGGAAGTTGTGGTAGTAATAACACTGTTTGCAAGCTTGATTATGTCTATAAATTTGCAGCCTCAAGCTAATGATTTTACCATCTATTGCTCAATTTGGACAACTGTTGTGACACCAGTTTCATCCTCTAAACCCTTATCTCTCCGCCCTTGGCAACCGATCAAGGATCTTCGATTTCAGAAAATAGGTTTGTAGCAGGCCTAGGTAGAGGAGGCAGCGATAATAGAGAATTAAAAAATAAGTTTGTTTATAACTGCATATTTGTTTATTGTATTAAATATTTATGAAACTAATAATATAATTTTGTTTTTTTTAATTTAAAAAGATATAAAAAACTTTTTACTAAAGGTATTATTGTTACAAAATTTTGTATATAAAATAAAGCACTTGTCTGCTTTGCAAATAACTGCTCTCAATTTTAAAAGATACTGTAATTAATGCATTAAATCATCGGATCTCTTGAAAATTTTAGATGCGGCGTTTAGCAATACAATTTAAAAACCTAAACAAACTCCAAATTGTATCAGCCAGCCAGCCCAACTCGTCGCTTACCAATCTGACCTGTGGGCTTTTCCCGGCCCATATTAATGAATGGAGTACAAGAGTGATTAGCGATTACGATTGCTGCCCGACAAGCTGGCTTGTACGCCAGCCTCAACCCGATATATTATATTGGCCACGTATATTTTACGCGCGGTCGTTGACCCACCTTCAATCTTCCTATATATCTGGCGCCACCAACTCGGTTGACCTCTCTCTCATTCTGCATCAATGGCGTCTCTACGGAATCTCATCCTCCTCTTCATCTTCTCCCTTACAATCCTCTCCACAGCCACCGGCCTCCTCCTCCCCTCTAAACCCATCAACTCAGACGACATACACGACCTCTTCCCGCTATACGGCCTCCCAAAGGGTCTCCTCCCAAACGCCGTAGAATCCTACACCATCTACCCCGACGGCACTTTCCTAATCCATCTCACACGGCCGTGCTACGTCCAATTCGACGTTCTCGCCTACTACGACAAGACCATCAAGGGGAAATTGAGCTACGGGTCCGTCTCCGAGGTTTCCGGTATTCAAGCCAAGAAGTTCTTCTTGTGGGTCACTGTTAGTGGTATGGATGTTGATAAGAGTTCGGGTATGATTGAATTTCACGTCGGAGCTTTGTCTCAGAAGTTGCCTGCAAAGCAGTTTGAGACTATTCCCAAGTGTAAGAACAAGGGTTGCCCTCACACTCACTCTTATTCTCTTCCACAGTCCTCATAAAGGTGACTTCTTTTCTCTTCTTCTTGATTATGTTATCATTTTCTGTTTCATATGTTTGTATGGGGGAGGAAAGAAATTGTGGGTTATGTTTATTTTTAGAATTATGTTCATGTGCTATTGACCTATGGACGTATTACCCTGTTTGACTTTGACTCCCTATTGATTTAGATTTGGTATATGGCGAATTAGACAAAGTTTTTGGTTGCTGTACTTTGTGAAAGCTGTTTGCTTGAAGCATTTGCTTTTGTGCTAATTTTTATGTGCTCTAATTAGCTACTGAAATGTATCTTCAAATACTATTTGGATCAACAGTCGTGTAATTGTAGAATGTTAAGCGTAGGCCTAATTTAGGATTATCATACTAAAATGTGAGATTAGTTTTGGTAAGCATCTTCCTTATTGACTATAAGCAGTATGCAATCGAAACTCATGTTCATGTTTAGAGTGCTCCTATTAGTGGACGTTAGTTTGTTTGTCTTACTCGATGATTAGGCTATTCATCGTCAAAAACTTACCTTCTCCCTCCGTCTTAAATGAGTGTCTTTGTTTGATTTTTGAAAAGTCAAAAGACTCATAACAGGATACTCTAAGGGCGGAGGCGGTACTACTGTGTAGAGGACAAAGGTAATAGTGATGAAAAGAAGATCTGTCTCGTTTTATGATATTGATCAGAAATTCAGGATACATTGGTATAAATTTGCTCGTCCAAATGAGAAAAAGTCTTAAAACTTTGCAAAACTTGTTCGACAAGCCCTGTGCCCTTAATGTACTTTTCACCAGCACTGTAAATCAAGTACAGGTACTGCTGTTCATGACGGAATCCATAACCGCTGCATTTGCTGCAGTGAACCTCTAGACGTACTCTCTAAACCTCCCGGCTTGTGCCATAAACTATTCTAGTCAGCTCTAAACTTTTCCACTTATTTAAAAAAAATCGACTTATATTTTGAACTATTCAACTTGTCCTGAAACTTTCCACTTGTCAAAAAGTTCAGAGGAGACGGGTGGTTCGGAACACAAGCTGAAAATTTACTCTTTTTAATAGGTCAAAAAGTTTAAGACAAATCGAATAGGCACAAGTGGGGAGATTCGGAGGGCTAGTCAGCGATTCACTGTGGCTACCACCCAACTGCAGCAGTTCCAGTTCCATTCATGCGCCTTTTGCTTTGGACTTGTTTAAGAGATTTTGGAGTTATATGTAGACCCCAGGTTTTTGGACACCCTCATTTATTTTTCATTTCATTAATTAGCTTTATTGTCATTTTTTTCATTATTGTTTTTGTTCATTATTACAATAAAGTGAAGGGGGTTTTCAATGGCCGTCCAAAAACTTATAGTTTAGAGTCATTCTTTCAAAATGGGGAGCAAAAGGGGATTATAGCCAAGTTTTGTAGAGTCGTAAAATGAACGGCCAAGATAATGGGAGGAAAGTAAATGCATGACTTAGGAGGAAAAGAGAGACAAGTAAATGTGTGAGGGAGAGGGTTAGAAAATTCAAATAGTGTGGGCTCTAATAGAGGTTAAACAAGTAATAAAATCTTTTTTACTCTAATAGAGGTTAAACAAGTAATAAAATCTTTACTATTTTTAACTTTGTTTCCTTTTTTCTTATTACTATAATAAAGGTTAAATAAGTAATAAAATCTTTTTTGCCCTCTTCAAAATACTCTTTTTTGGTACTTTTCTTAATGATAATGAACAAAAACAATAATGAGAAAAATGACAATAAATCTAATTGATAAAAGAAAAGGAGATAAGGGTGTCCAAAAGTGGGGTGTTTACGGTGTACTATGCTTGATCGGAGATTGGATACCGAAGGGTGAGCGCTCGAGTTTTTTATGAGAAGATAGGAAGAGAAGAGACTAAATTTTGATGATGTGTGCTCCCGAGTTTGAGAGGATAGATAGGGAAATTTTGAAATATTGAACTTAAAAAACTTTTCTTCTCTCATGTCTTCTCATTTTTGAGAGGATATCAATGGGAGAAAAGTCATCAAAACTTTCTTCACCTGTTCTTTTTCTTCCTTCAAAAAAAAAAAAAAAAAAAAAAAACCTACAGAGCACATGTTGAAAGGAAAGTTTTATAAATTTCCCTTATTTTCTGTCCTTTTTTTAAACTCTAAGTCGAGCTACCTTTATGAAATTTCAACTATCTATTTAGAATTTCGACCTCGTTACTTTTTCGAAACATATTGCCCAGAAGTTTCATTTCTTTAAAGCTGTAGAATTAGCTTTCATGGCTATGCTAAGATTTGATGGGTGATTTAAGACATCATTCATCAATCCTTTAATACATACTTCAAATACACTTCCATGTCTCAAATGAAATTGAGACGTTGAAGCTTCACCCAGAACCAACAGCCAGAGAAAAACGTCATTGACAGAAGGGGGCAGAAGACGTTGAAGAGAACTTCTCAATATGCGTTCGGGCCCTCTCCTTCTAAGTCAAGGCCTAATGGAATAAAGCCAACAGGCATTCCTGCATACAAAGGGAGTTGAAGCTCCTTTTCGAGTTGAAATTAATCATCTTTGCTTCAATCGAACCTATCATAATATGGTATTTATGAGTTATTAAGACCAAAGGTGTTTCCAGAAGAAGAATTGAAATCAATCCTTATTTCAATGATGAGGAGTGCTCGGTTACGCGCTTAAGCTAAGGATGCTAGCCACTCGGCCAAAAGAAGAGGAATCTGAGGCTAAGCCCCATCTATGTTCATGGCTGGCCTATGCAAAGATACTGAAATTGGGCCAATTCTATTTAATACGGAAAGGGCATTTGCAGAAGAAGAATTGGCATCAACAATTCCGGCCAAACGATGCCTCTATAAGCAATTTCAGAGCTGTCTATCTACATGCCCGCCTATCCTAAGCTATACCTTTAATCGATTTTGATACCCTTCTTCTTTTCAAGGTGCAATAGTAGAGTAAAGAGATGATTGTGATATGCAATTCCGTGATGGATCTCCTTTGATGAACACTCTCCTATTTTTCAGCTGCTGTCAATGGAAGGCTTGGTTGAAAGACTACTTCGTGAATAACGGAATAAGAGATCTCAGAACTGGCCATCAACAGAGTGAGGTGCCTTTACCCACCGCTTCAATGGGGGTAGGGCAGAAGTAGATCATGTGAGGAAGGCGCTGAAAAAGATGAAGTAGTGCCTATCTGTTTGAGCATCCCAGAAAAGATATACTTTTTTTTTCCTCCTTGCGGTCTGCTCCCGAGTTTTAAAAAAGGGGAGGAAGAAAAGGGTTAGGGAATTTAAGGGAAGAGAAAGGAAATATGAGGAAGTTTGGATGACTTTCCTCCCATTTGTTTCCTCCCAAAAATGAGAAGAGATGAGAGGAAATAAAGGTTTTTAAGTTCAAAATTTTAAAATTTCCCTACCTTTCCTCTCAATCTCGGGAGCATCTGAAGAAAAGTGAGAGGAAAGAAATTAAATTTCCTCTAAGCTCAGGAGCACACATCAAAAAATTTAATCTCTTCCCCTCGTTTCCTCTTATTTAAAACTCGAGAGCAGACCCTTGAGATTTTTTTTTTTTGAAATCTGCAAAGCTTATTTCTTGGTAGAAGACGAAAATGGGTTCAGATATTGGTGATGGTAATATTGAATTTTCCCTTTAAACTGTCATTTTGTTCTGGAAGATGAAAGGGGTTGAAATTTCAAATCACCGGTCAAATCTTCGCATAGCCATGGAAGCTGAGGATGTGTTTAGTAGGGAGATTTTAAGTTCGAGTTTTTGCCCCTCTCTCTCTCTCTCTCTCTCTCTCTCTCTCTCTCTCTAAGAAAGACCAAACTACAAATTCAAACCAAAAACCCACCATCCAAATGGGCCCTAAGTCTGCAGCTTTGCAGAAATGAATCTTTTGGGAAATATTTTCTGAAAAAGTAATGAAGGGATTTGAAATTAACTATAGATGGTTAAACTTTTATAAAGAATAGAGAAAATATGTTGTGAAAACAAAATGTGGATCCCAGCTACCCCACGTAGGTGTGACTGATATCGTAATTACCCTATTGACAGTTATTTCTTCTAAGTTATGACGGTTTTCTTAGCCATGGAAGTCTTGGAATAATAGAGATGCCCACTTCTACACTTGGGCATTTTAGGGATGTTTGGGTCCATGATTTATTAGTATAAGTGAACTAGTATAACTAGTGCTCATTTCTGATCTGCCATTTGATAGCTGTTGATAATATATTGGATTTTGGGACATTGGAATGCAGCACTCATATCAGTATCATATGAGGAGTTTGTTTGAGTTTGTCTCTGGTCTTAAAAGTCAAGCTTGGTAGAAATGAGCTGATTTTGGTGGGGATGTGCCACTGCCAGGTGCTGACGCTATTTCTTTTTGTTGCAAATCTGATTCAAGATTGTCTTTGCAGATTTGCTTGATTAGTGCATTTTGAAGGAATGCTTGTTGCTTTTAGGATGGGTTGCTCAATGGAAGCTCTAAATGTTTTTCTTCTATGAGGAGGCTTTCCTTGATTAAGAGCAAATTTTAGACCTCCTAAATCTGCTCTTTTGGACATTGCTCTAACCTTAGTTTGTGGACAATATCCGCCATTGTTGAATATCGAATATTATATATGTAATTTTTCATCGATTTACGGTATATTTCCAACTTCTTTTCTTGTTAGAGCAAGGAGCTAAATCTGGTAAGGCAAGTGAGGTAAAAGCATTCAGTTCAGTTGGTACTGGAGGAGCTTTATTGATTGGATCCCCCCCCCCCTCTTCCTTCTTTCTCTTTGGTTTTCTCCCTCGAAATTGATTGCTTTATGGTTCACTTTCTGTTGGAGATATATGTTAGAAACTTGCCAAATTGATGCTGGACGGTGCTTAACATGTATGTTGAATCTATTGCAGGAGTGATCAAACATAATCCAGCTCTGAAATCTCTGTTTCCATCCGTTACTGCTACTGGGAAGTTGAGGCAAGATATCTGTTCAAGTTTTTACCATTGTATAGTTTGTAAATTTCAAGCTCCAGTATTCACACTGGTGATAATGTGCTGTAATTAATATACTCTTTTTATGTTGGCTGATTCCCCTCTGAATGGAACCAGTGGTACCAAGTCCGAGTACAAAAAAGAAATATTGCAGGGTGATATGAACGGATCATATAAATTCTGTTGAAGATTCTTATAAATATTTGGTGCATTACTTTTTTGGTATTTGTATCTTGGTCTTTGATACTGCAAAGACCAACTGGTAGTGTGAATTTGGATTTTTGGCTTGAGGTACATGACAATGGAAGGATCACGATCGATCGTATGCCGCGAATCTTTCCTAATCCCTGCAACCACGAGCGAACCGTGAACCTAGCTGCAGCGCCTCCGGCATGAGAGTAAATGCCACGGGGAGGAAGCTGAATGAAAGCTGAGAGAGCTACTCTGCGTGTGTGGAGAGAAGACTGCGTGAGGTATGGCAGAGGAATGGTTGCCTCTCTCTCGTTGGGTGAGGTTTGATGAAGGGAAGATTCCCTAATCATGTATGAGTTTGTTATGCTGATGGG
>JAOWAN010064042.1:0-11986 GCA_028566635.1 Lobelia cardinalis
CCTCGTAGTGGTCTTGATGAAGGGCCTGCCCGTTGGGCTTTACCCTCAATTAGTATTGGGCCTAGAGTTTGGGCCTGGGCCCATCACCTAGTTATATTAGATTTATTTTATTATTGAAATTTATTTGTGTTCTTTTTACAAGTTAGTTTAATAATAATGACAAAATATTTGCTAAATGTGATCTTAGTGAAAATATTGTCAATTGATTAGAGTCTTTTTATCCTTTTAGTTTCAATCCCGCTAGTTAAATTATAGTTAGTCAAGAGTGAGTTACTTATTTTTTGATTCGTTCAACGATATAACCATTAACTCCGTAGTTATTGTGGGAAGGGTGTAGAGAAGGGAACAAGATGGGAAGTTTGAAGAACCTAGGTAGGTTATGTGAGAAATCAACAAAGAAAGTGAATGGGTTTGCACCTTTTCTTGCTTTAGATCGTCAGACTTTTTGACTCTTAAGTTTTTTTATTAGTATATTTTGATATCACGAATATGATATCTTTGATAAAAGATATCACGAATATGATATCTTTGATTTTTGATCTCATCATTTTTTTTCTATTTTTCTCCTATTTTTTCCAATTTATATATCAAATATCGCACGAATATCAAATATCGAGTTCGGGCGATATATATATCTTCTCCCATCTTCTTAGGGTGCAGTTGGAAGGTATAATATAGTATAGCCGGGATAGGAGGTGGTTTTCTTTTTGGTTCAGAGTTTGCGTTGGGGCAGTTGGGAGGTTTGGTCTGAATTTGCCTTTTCGACCATGTAGGACTTGAAATCGAAGGTGGGGGTTTGAGGTTGTTTGGTAATTTGTGGTCATCTTGTTGCTAAGTGAGGACTGAGGAGATGGAGAGAGAATAACAGGGGTGGTGGCCAGTATTTGAGTAATTTAGATGGGTGGGTGTAGTAGGAAAAGAGAATCTGGGTTTGGGTTGAAGATTAGGGAGGAGGAAGGACTTGGATTAGGCGATCAGAACCCACGAATTGCTGGCATTAATAATACTCATTTTCTTGGGTAAAATAGATGGATTTTCAATAAGTAAAAAGATTTGAGGGGTTAATGAAGAAGAAGTATACCTGGAAAATAATGTAGGGTTAGTTGTTAATTAGATTATGGAAGAAGTAAGAGATCATCACCATAGAGTTCAATGGATGCCGATTCGGTGTTCAGTTTATTCAATATGGAGAAGAAATATACCAGGATATCTTCTTTTATGTTTTTTAATTTTTTTGGGTTTGTATCTCTTCTGAGTTTCTGGGTTTTTCTCGATATCTTGTTTTGATCTAAAATTTTGTGGTAGTTTCAATCTTGTAGTTATTAGGATTCAATTTATTCAAGATTTTTATTGATTTGATTTGATTTCTTTAGTTTGAAGGAGGTGAAGATGGAGATGGAGAATATATGATCTTTCTTTTCTTTTAATATTTTTCTGTCGTTAAATTTTCAGTGGGGGCATTTTGGACGGTATAAGTTAAACCGTTAAAGAAATGGACGGAGATTAACGATTTTGAAGACAGAGGGGCTAACCCTCACGAAAAAAAGTATGTGGGGCTTATCCCTAAAACTTGATAAGCACAGTGGATTCCTCCAATTTTTTCCTATTTCTTATATGATTTATGTTATGTTCTAGTTTTGTTTGGTTGATTGAATCTTCTTTTCTTTAAATAATAGTTGTAAATGCTATTTCTTTAATCGATGATGAAATATATGTTAAGTCCGGAACAATAAGGTAAACATATTTTAGTTAATCAAACAAGCTACGTAGAGTCGTCACGACCATATGATAAGATGAAAAATAAATTCACATAATTCTTAATATTAATGTGTTTTTATATTATTTGTTGGTTGTGAACTTAAGTGCCATAGCAATCTTAAGCACATACGATTGTAAATCGTGATCGAGAATTCCAATAGTTGAATATGTGAATAAACTCTACAAAAATAATCAATACTATTTTGAAATTGTTTGCATTAATGTAGTTGATCATTGAATCCTTTCTCCTATATCCTCTTACTCATGTGTTAATATATGTTTTAACTAGTTTTTAATTTCATAATCTTTTCTATTGAAATTTTAGACGAATTTGATACTACTGGATTAATTTTTTGATTACAAGTTTCTATAGGATCTACTCTGTTTGTTTTGTTTATTAAAAATTTGCTATCTTATTAAGTAGCAGGGCCGTCCCTGAGCATGGACGAGGTGGTCGACCGCCCATGATTCCCAAAATTAAAGGGTCTGAAAATTTAAAAGTCTAATTTATTTTTATTTATAAATTTAATTATAATTTTATTTAACTAAATTTATAATATAAAAAATAAGAAAAATATCAATAAATTAATTTTAAAAATTATTCTCTTTTGTTCCAAAATATGTGTTTATTCTTTTTTGTAGAGGTATTTTAAAGTTAATATTTATTTATTTTTGGAACAAAAAGAAAGAGTTTAAGTCACAAGTTTCTTTTGAACCAACAACTAATTTTCATTTTTATTCATATATTAGTTAAGTCAACTAATTTAGATATCTATTTTGAAAGACAAAAAAATATTTATGTCGATTATAAAAATTTAATTTAATATTATATTAATACTTATCATTTTCTTATCACACCAGCCGGATAAAATGCCAATACTAGGCTTGAGCGCCGTGAGCGTTTTCAATTGTATCATCGCTCGACTTTTTCACAGTCAACGCCGACCTCTAGATCCACCTCATTTCCTGTAGCTACAGGAAGCTCGACAACAATCCAGCAGCAGTATTCTACTGCATTCCTCTCATCTTCATCATTCACTCCACCAATGACCTCCACTACCATTCCCTTGGTTAACACCACAACAATCAACCAACAGTATTCTACTGTATTTCCCTCATCCTCCTCAATTACTCCACCTATGACCACTACCGCATTTCCCATGGCCGGGAGCTCGAGAAATATTGCACTTCCCTCATCTTCCTCATTTACCCCACCATTGAGCTCCACCACATTTCACATGGCTGGCACCACAATCAACCAGCAGTATTCTACTACATTTCCCTCATTTTCCCCACAAATGGCCTCCACCGCATTTCCCATGGGTGGCACCCCAACAATCAACCAGCAGTATTCTATTGCCTTTCCCTCATCCTCCTCATTTACCCCACAAATGCCCTCCACCGCATTTCCTATGGTTGGGAGCTCGAGACCAATTGCATTTCCCTCATCTCCCTCATTTACCCCACCAATGCCCTTCACCACATTTCCCATGATTGGCGGTAGCTCGACAACAATCAACCACCAATATTCTACCACATTTCCCACATATTCCTCATATACTCCACCATTGACCTCCACCACATTTCCCAGAAGGGATGGCCCGTTAAGTCGACTCATGCAGCCATATTCCAATGCATCCCCCTCATCTTCATTACTTACTCCACCAACAAACACCACAATCACCATGGCTGGCCGAACAACAATCAATCAACATTCTTCTAGTGCACTACCCACATCTTCCTCGCTTCCTGATCCATCACAAAATTGGTATCAGAGGTGAATGTTAGTTCAAGATAACAGCATGAATGCATTCTGGATGCTTCTTGGGGCGTATCGAGTCTGTGTTATATATGTCATGTTTATTTTTATCATCTTCTAAATGTTGGTCTAAGAGGTTATGCGAGATATGAACTCAAGTTATTTGTCTTTGTAATGCCAGCCTCAAAATTAAAGAACATATTTGAACCTTTCATGATATTTTTAGATTTTAAGCTATGATCTTATAACTACATATTAGCTTCTGAAAATAATTTTGGGAACCTAATTAGGAATTAATGATGGCCTTGAATAATGGGAGATATGGATATCAAGCACTATGCCATGCTTATGTAGTTGTTTTAATTTCTTTTCCCCCTCATTTTCGAACTCTTTTAGTTAAAGTGGATTTTTCAAAAGTTGGCACCTCGCGTACATAATATAATTTCGCCTTAATTAGGTGCCTAGCTAAGAAATAAAGAAAATGGGCAAAGTTTGAGTCACACATAATTAATAGGCGCGAAACTAGCTTGGGTATAATGACAAGAACGGCTCTAATAGGCCCTAAGGATAGGAGCGTTAATTAGATAGTGGAATAAAATCGTTGAATCGTTCTTGTCTTAGAATCTGTGTACATATAGTAATGGAAAAGAATTGTGCTGATTCTGATAATAGCCATCCAACAACGAATCATCGAAAATGACTCATTTTAAGATAGAAGATGCAAATCATTGTCCATGGCAGGAAATCGATCTTATCATTTGGAAGTACTTTGCCTTTACTTTCATGAGGACTGTATAAAAAGGTGTAGTTGTCTTCTGCAGAAGTGTGTTTAGATAGGATGGACAATGTGTGGTTAGATATCATGCTTCTATTCCTTATCTAGCCTTTATTTTTTTTTTTTGTACAATCAATCTCTTTAACTGTACACAATTTGTTGAGGAGCTAGCATGAAGAAATCAATAGTAACAACACCAACATCGAAGAAATCTTCCTCTGCAGGTTTGGAGGAATACTACTATGTGGTTATAAGTAAAGCTGCCATTGTTGGTTATATTATGATAACTAACGTGTACATGTTGCGATAGATCAGTGTTTGCTTTCGAGCTATTTAATATTTTATCATATTTTTAGAGATGTAGATGAAATCAGAGGTGCAGAGAAATGGGTGGGGAAGATGAAAATAAGACGAATCTAATCGAAAGATATATAGAAGACCAAAAAAGAAGCTATATATGTAGAGGAGATTAAGAGTGCTATATTGCAAGAAAAAACTATAGAGGAGATGCAGATGAAGAAGACGTAGCAGCTACGGTACCAGTTTACGTAATGCTCATGAAGTTTCAAGGTTAGGGAAAATTGTCCAATAAATTACTTCCCAAATTGCATGACGAATTTGAGAATAACACGTCGTGTTTTTCCAAAAGATCGATGCACGATGTCGTCACTTTTGCACTGTTTACATCCACAGACCGGTAGGTTTCCCTACCTTCCTTCCACTTGCTACCATCTTCATTCAGGGGCTTTGGATGTGATATCCAAAGGTCTAACTTTCATTTTATATTTCTTAGTCTTGATATAGTAATGTTAGCTTAACATAAATGAGGAAGATGAGGGAAATGCAATTTTCTCCTCAATCTTAGAACAATTCTTAGGCTTTGGATTACAAGCTGAGATTCATAATGGACATTATATGTTGACATTAATGAGGAAGTCTATCATAAAATCTAAGAGCTAAGGAACTTTTTTAGTTTTTTGATCATTTGGTTCACGGAATTAAGGGTTTTGCCACAAGCATGAGTGGAGTTTGAGGGAAGGCATGCAATTGAAGGTCCAGTCATATATATAAATATGCAGACCAGTTGGCTATCTGGAAAATGAAACTATTCACGATTAGGTCTTTTCTCAAACCCAATAGTGTGCTTCTTTGGGAGATTTGGAAATCTAGAAATTAACAAGTATTGCTTACAAGGAGAGGAAGTTAATGTCATTGGAACCCTAAGAAGATATCGTGATAAGTGAGTTTGGGATCATAAAATCTTTATACTTTTCGAAGCCTCTATGTTTATCCGGTACAGCCAATATACACGTTGAGCCCCCAAGTCCAGTTCTTAGCATTAATGGTTGCAGCGACAGTTATCAAATTGAACATTTTTGTTCATGGAGCTGAGAAATTTGAAGACTGAAGGGTGCTAGCGTGAAGCTACATGTTCCTTAGGAAATGAGGGGATCGCCAAACCAAATCCATCGAGTACGTACATCAGATTTAAGTGCAACCAAGAAGAAGTTCATGGCCTTAACTAGTGATAAAGCATGATATACATATTAATATGGTTCTCTCTAAAAGTTTAAACTTTTAGATTAGTTTGTTACTTAATCTTTCGACTTGCATTTGTCCTAATATTATGTGGATAGGTATTGACAATCTAATACAAAGTGCACATATATTGACACAATTTGCACATTATGGACGTGAGGGGGACTGTTAAAGTATAATAAATATTAATTTGGCACTTTCTACTAGCTTAAACTTTTCGATGAGAAATTTGTACTAAACAACTAGCAATATCGTGGGTTAGCAAGCACTAAACAAGATCTCAAAGATGGATTCAAAACATTAAAGATTGCTCATCACTTTAGCAAATTCTTGCAATCTTGGATCTAGATGTGTACTAATGATCTAGCTATACATCTTGGCCGAATAATTTGGAAACTCCACTAATAGCATATATAATGTAATAGGTTGAAATGTCTCTTGTACCCTTAGTCTAGTTCATATATATATATTACTGGAATGATAGAAGGAGACCGAGGGGATTAATCATCCTTCATGGTAATCAGAGCATTTTTTTCCTAAACCCTAATACTTATACCTAGCCGCCCCCACCATGGCGAATCTGCAACTGCAGCCCCATGGCTATTTCCATCCGGCGTTGACGGTTTCCAATATCCGTAACCATGTTCGGTTCGTTCTTGCGGCTGACAAGGTAAAGTATTCGGCTTGGGCTACGTGGTTTCGACTACACGCTCAAGCGTATGAAGTTCTCGATCATCTCGATGATCCTCGTCCGGTTGGTGCAGATCAGATGTGGTACAAGATTGATGCTGCTGTTCGCTCTTGGATTTACGGTTCCATCTCCGAAGATCTCTTGCTCACAGTTATGGATCCCCATCATACGGCCAAAGATGCATGGGACATGCTTAAGGCAAAGTTTCATGATAACCAGACTGCTCGGGCTGCCCAACTTGAATATCAATTCAATCACATGACAATGGCTGATTGCTCGTCGCTGGAGGATTACTTCAAGGAATTGAAATCCTTATATGATCAACTCAAGGATGTTGATGCCACGATCAGCGAACAACGACTGGTTTTCCAGATGATTAATGGTCTCACTGACGAATATGAAACGATTTCGGCTATTATTCAACAGACCAATCCTCTGCCCACTTTTGCTAATGCCTGTTCGCAGGTTGATCTGGATCACCGCCGACGCGATAAGCGTGCTTCGAACACTACCAGCACTGCCTTGGCGGCCCAAAGTCGTTCTCATCCGGTCGTTCCCGATGATACTACAGATTGTCTAGGTACACAACCCAACCGTGGCCGAGGTCAATTCCGTGGACGCGGTCGTGGACGTGGAGGAGGCCGGAGCAGCAGCAACAATCGTGGACGCAGCAGCCATGGCGAGTCGTCGCAGCAACAATACGAGCAACCGCCTGCCTGGTTTCTCAACTGGCTGCGAACCCAACAATCCTTGCCTCCATCGCCGTAACCTACCCAACCACGGTATGTACAGCAACCAGTTCGTCGCAGCCCTGCTCCAGCTCAAAACACTCAATCCGCACATATGCAACAGGCTTATATTGTACCCATAGAGGCGCAGCCCACTGACATGGATGCAGGGTTCCAGGCCTTATCCCTCGAGCAGCCCGATGACAATTGGTACATGGACATCGGAGCGACGTCACATATTACATCTCAGTCAGGTAACTTGTCTGATTTTTTCAATACTAGTAATACTCGTGATATTTGTGTTGGTAATGGTAAGAGTATTCCTGTTTGTGGTTCCGGAAGTGCCAAAATTGACTCCCAAACTCGCCCTCTCGCCCTTCGTAATGTCCTTTTTGCCCCACACATTATCAAAAACATGGTATCTGTTCGTCAATTCACTATCGATAATAATGTTTCTGTCGAATTTGACCCGAATGGTTTTTCTATGAAGGATCTTTTGACGGGGAAGGTTATTATGAGGAGCAGTAGCTCGGGGTCGCTGTATCCGGTCAAGCCCACACCATCATCTGCATCAACATCTCCTACTTCCTTAGCTGTCATCTCGCCAAATGTATGGCATAGTCGCCTTGGCCATCCAGGTCAAGAAGTTTTTAGGACCCTCCGTGTTAGGAATTTCATTGGTTGTAATAAGGAGGATACCTCCCATTTATGTAATTCGTGTCAGTTAGGCAAACATGTTCGCCTACCGTTTTTTGAGTCTCATTCCTCTACTGTTGCTCCATTTGATATTATTCACAGTGACTTATGGACATCTCCAGTTTTAAGTAAGAATGGATTTAAGTATTATTTACTTCTTCTTGATAATTATACGCAATTTTTGTGGGTGTATCCTTTAAAGCAAAAGTCTGAGGTTTTCTCTAAGTTTTTACAATTCAATGCTTTTGTTTGCACCCAATTTCACTGCACCATAAAATCTTTCCAATGCGACCTAGGCCGTGAATTTGATAATCGGCAGTTTCACTCATTTGCTGCCACCAATGGCCTTACTTTTCGTTTTTCTTATCCCCAAATTTCTCCTCAAAATGGAAAATCTGAACGCATGATCAAACGTGTCAACGACATCATTCGTACACTTCTAGTTCATGTGTCCCTTCCATTGGCCTACTGGGTTGATGCTCTTCACGTGGCTGTCTACCTTCATAACATTCTACCCACGAAACTACACCAATTTCAAACTCCCTTTTCCCTTCTCTACCATCAAATTCCCTCCTATGATCATCTTCGTGTCTTTGGGTGTCTTTTCTATCCTAACATCACTGCCACCACTCCTCACAAACTTGCCCCTCGGTCTGTACGATGTGTGTTTCTCGGGTACCCCCTAATCATCGTGGCTATAGGTGTCTCGATCTTTCAACGGGAAAATTGCTCATTTCCCGTCATGTCACATTCGACGAGACCGTCTTTCCATTTGCTTCTACTGCGTCACCCCCTGAGCCGTTTGCATCTCATGATCCCTCCTTTGCTCCCAAGTATGACACTGTGTCACCATACCTTCGCTTCCGCCTACCTTCCCACGCCCCTACTCCCTCACCCCCACCACACTCCCCATCCCCGCTTAACTCTCCCACCACTTGTCTAGCAGAGCAATTGCACTCTACCCTTACCCTAGCCACTCCACACCCTATCTCGTCACCCTCCTCGCCACCACCTACCTCAACCAACTCCCCCCCCCCGACCAAGCAGCCGCGATATACCCCTCCCCACCTACGAAATGTTGACGTGCAACCCAACCCTCTTCCCTCCTTACCCTCTCGTACGTCTAGCTCTTCTCGCCCCTCCCACCATATGGCCACCCGTTCCAAACATGGCATTGTCAAACCTAAAAAGCCCTTCGGATTAAATGTCATATCTACTGCAGTCATTTCCCCTATACCCCGATCCCACAATTATGCACTTCGGGACCCAAATTGGCGCTCTGCTATGCAGGACGAGTATGATGCTATGTTGAAAAATCAGACTTGGGACTTAGTTCCACGCCCTCCTGATGCTAATGTCATCCGTTCTATGTGGTTATTTCGACATAAATATTTTTTCGGATGGTAGCCTACAGCGCTATAAGTCCCGTCTTGTGGCTAATGGCAAATCTCAGCAGGTTGGGATTGATTGTGATGACACTTTTAGCCCAGTTGTGAAACCGGTCACTATTCGTACTGTCTTATCTCTTGCAGCATCGAGATCTTAGCCCATTCACCAATTAGATGTTAAGAATGCTTTCTTACATGGCGAGCTGCATGAGACTGTGTATATGGAGCAACCCCAGGGCTTTATTGACAAGTCTAAGCCTGACCATGTTTGCCGGCTACGTAAGTCTTTGTACGGGTTAAAGCAGGCACCTCGTGCTTGGTATCTTCGATTTGCTACTTATCTGCTTAAGTTGGGGTTTCAGAATAGCATATGCGATGCATCATTATTCATCTTTCGTCGTGGTACTGCGGTTGTCTACCTTTTGCTCTATGTTGATGATATTGTATTGATAGTCTCTTCTACCTCCTTATTGCAGCGTATTATTGCTCTATTATCTAAGGAGTTTGCCATGACTGATCTAGGTGCTTTACATCATTTTTTGGGTATTGCTGTCATGCGAAACTCTCAAGGTTTATTTCTCTCGCAGCAACAATATGCTCTGGATATCTTGGCTCGTGCAAATATGTCTAACTGTAACCCCACGAGCACCCCGGTTGACACTCAATCCAAATTAAGTTCTGAAACTGGGTCGTTAGTCGAGGATCCTACGCTCTATCGTAGTCTTGCTGGTGCTCTTCAGTATCTCACTTTTACTAGACCTGATATTGCGTATGCGGTTCAGCAAGTGTGTCTCTTTATGCATGCTCCCCGCGAGCCTCACTTTCATGCTTTGAAGCGAGTCTTGCAGTATATTAAAGGCACTTTGCATCATGGTCTTCATATCTCAGTCGGCCCCGTGACTAGCTTGACGGCTTATACCGATGCTGATTGGGCCGGTTGCCCTGATTCTCGCAGGTCTACTTCAGGCTTTTGTGTTTTTCTTGGTGACAATCTGGTATCGTGGTCGTCTAAGCGACAAGTCACTGTCTCTCGTTCTAGCGCTGAGGCCGAGTATCGCGGTGTCGCTAATGCCGTGGCTGAATCCAGCTGGATACGAAACCTTCTGCTTGAGCTCCAGTCTCCTTTGCATCGTGCTACTGTTGTGTATTGTGATAATGTGAGTGTCGTATACCTGTCCAGTAATCCGGTACAACATCAGCGTACTAAACATGTTGAACTCGATATCCATTTTGTGCGCGAGAAAGTTTGACTTGGTCAGGTCCGTGTTCTCCATATTCCAGCTCAACATCAATTTGCTGATATCTTCACCAAAGGTCTTCCTCGTTCCTTGTTTGATCACTTTCGGTCCAGTCTATGCGTTCGTCTTCCTCCCGCTCCGACTGCGGGGGTGTAATAGCATATATAATGTAATAGGTTGAAATGTCTCTTGTACCCTTAGTCTAGTTCATATATATATATTACTGGAATGATAGAAGGAGACCGAGGGGATTAATCATCCTTCATCCACCTTGCAAAGCTAGATAGCCCTGGTTTTCCAACTTATATATGAACCATCACCATTGAACATGAGGAAAATTTACAAGAGGGGCAGGGGGACGAACATTCAACATTAGGATCTGCCATAAGTGAAGATGGCATATGGAAGATGATATTCGTTGCTAGGAGTTCGAGAAGATGATAAATACAAGTCCAGGGGTGTCGTCTATAACTTGATAATGTTGAGGGTCTGTATCTTGACTATGTTGAGAGGGTTATGTATCCGTTTGTATAGTTAGGTTGTTACAGGCCGGCCCTGAGAATTTTTAGGCCCAGAGCCAAATTATAAAATTAGGCCATTTATTAAAAAAATCAATTATTAAATTAAATTTTTAGTAGTAATTTAAATTTTTAATATTTTTTTTGGTTAAATCAACGTTTTCATCTAAATTGCACATAATTTTACAAAAGTAGTTAAATAAATAATTATGTGGGACAAAAAGAAAATTAGTGATAAGCCCAATTTTTTTTCTCGATTTAAACTCTTTTCTATTCCAAGAAAAAGTGAATACAAGGAACAAATGTTAACTTCAATCACTTGAGATCGGCGCCAAAAATGAATATTTATATTGAAACTCACCAAAATAGAATAGTAGACATTCATTTGGAAAAAAAGTTGATTTATTTTGATTTAATTCATTAACTTATTACATATTTGGTATATTACGTAGATAATTAAAATAAATTAGACTAAATAATCAAATCCAATTATAAATTGGGCCCCCAAATTTGGAGGCTACGTGCGATCGGACACTCGACACTCCCTCAGGGACGGGTCTGATTTGTTAGAAGGTGGTTACCTTCTTCTTCATTTTCCGCCTTTCATTTGCTTAAATAGGGTGATGTTTCTTCATTATCTTAATATAATTGCTCCTTCAATATTTATCTATCTACTCTCTGAACACCAAACATCATGGTATCAGAGCATCTTCGATTCTCTCACTTTCGCATATGAATTCTCACAATTAATTTCACATTTGATCCCTTTACGGCGATCGATGGAAACCCTAACAATGAAGATGTTGATGATTCTTTCAGTGTTGAATCATACTCATTTGATTTGCTTAAACCCATTCCTTAGGCTCACTTAGGACCCCTCTTTTCGTGTCTTAAGT
>JAOWAN010064053.1:0-11985 GCA_028566635.1 Lobelia cardinalis
CAAAATTTTTGGTCAAAAAGAATTGATCATTCCATTCCCCCACTTTCCTTCATTTTCCACCGAACCAAACACGACATAAGGGATTTGAAGACGAGAACAACCATCATCATCTGTCAAAATACCTGTCTCGACGATGGCGAATGATGATAATATCAGTAGTAGATTGTTCAGCAATGGTGGGGAATCCAACAGTAACGATTCCCTGGCTGAACAACTAGCCAAATTACTACAAAGCATTCCAAAGCAGGCATCACAACAGCAGTCGCAACTAGTAACACAATCAGTAAGCCTCTCAGTCAAGTTAAATCAATTCAACTACTCTCTATGGACCAGATTAATGCGAATGGCCATAGTGGGTAGAGGAAAACTCAACCACATCACTGGCAATCCAACAGCTCCACTAACAGATGATCCAACATACGTCATGTGGGAGCAATCTGATTTAATGGTTTGCTCCCGGATGCTTGATAGCATGGAATTGATCTAGTGCATAACTACGCCGAATATCCAACAGCAAGAGACCTTTGGGAAGGTCTGTCGGTACATACTGTCAAGGTAGCGATGGTGTGCAAGTGCTTGATTTAAACGTTAAAGCAAACAACATCAAACAGGGGTCAAATTCCATTGAAACTCTATACAGTACAATGCAAAAATTATGGAGGGAAATTGAGTTGAGACAGCCAAACCCGATGGTGTGCCCAATCGATATAGCAACGTTTAATCGTCTCAGAGTGGAGACAAAATTGCATCAGTTCCTGGCTGCCGTGAGCGATGTTTATGACACGGAGAAAAGTGACTTGCTTAAAACAAATCCCTTGCCCTCAGTCGAGACGGCATACGCCACCATCCGAAAAGAGGCGGCGCGCAGGACCATCATGGGGCAGGAGAAAAAGGAGGATTCTTCATTGGTGGTCGGAATCACCTCGAGAATTGGGGTATGCTTTGTAGTAAAACCTAAAATCGAAGAAAGTAGCAGTACGATTGCACAAAGCTTTGCCACCAAGCCCCGATCGGAACCTTGGAAATTCAAATCGTCATCTCGGAGCGACGGCATCGATCGTTCTAAGATCAAGTTTGGTCACTGTGGGAAGATGAGGCACAGTAAGGAGGAGTGATTCCAATTAATCGGTTTTCCAGAGGGCTAGAAGAGTCAGAGGAAGGACGGAACTACAAGTGGTACGGTGGCCACGGCAATTGGTGGAACAGAGGACGATGGAAATGGAGATGTGGATTTAGGGTTCGTCGCACAGGCAGCGGCACACGGGAAGGAAAATGTGGAACAAACGCTAGGTACAGGCTTTGGGAGATTTAAATCGTCTCCCAGGCCCCAAACTTCTGGTTTTCATTATTTTTCCCTTGCATTATTTCACTTGATATTTCTGATCCAGAAACTTATGAACCTGTGTGCCATGTACCTAATTTGTCTGAAAATTGCAAAAATAGTCGCCCCACTACTAATGATATGCATACTACTTCCCAAGCTTTGGCCGTTACAAGGGTCATAAGAGTGATCGGTGGTTGTTCGACTGTGGTGCCACTGATACTATGACATATGACAAGACAAATTTAATTGGGGTGCACAGCACCTTCTAAGACATCTGTTCAGAGTGCTAATGGCGGTCTCTCCCCGGTAGAAGGAGCGGGAACCATTGCTTTGTCCCTACTATGAAGTTGAAAAATTGTCTTTATGTGCCTAGTTTGTCTTGTAAATTGCTATCTATTAGTCATGTAACAAAGGAGTTGAATTGTCTGGTGCTGATGTTCCCAACTTTCTGCATTTTACATGATATTCAGTCGGAGAAAGTGATTGGGCGTTGCACTGAGAACCAGGGATTGTACTATGTTGACGAAGTGGCTCAACGCGGGTCTGCAGCGCTTGCTCACGGGACAGTTGACCGTCAACAGTGGATGTGGCATAGGCAATTAGGTCACGCGTCTTCAGGGTATCTCCATATGTTATTTCCTCAGTTATTTTCTAAAGATACTACTTTTTTCTTGTGAGACATGTATGCTTTCTAAGAGTCATAATAAGCAGTCTTATTCTCCATCAACTTCTAGGTATAAGACTATTTTTTCATTAGTTCATTCTGATGTTTGGGGTCCAGCCCCTAACACTGGTGCATGCATGTCAAACAATGGTTTCAAATATTTCGTATCATTTATTGATGATTGTTCGAGAATGACTTGGGTGTACTTTCTTAAACATAAATCTGATGTTCCTTCTATGTTTGTGGAATTTTATAATATGGTCCACACAAGTTTCGCATACAAATACAATTCCTTTGTTATATTAAAATGGATCAGACACAATTTCACTCTCAGATACAAGTCCTTCGTTCTGATAATGGAGGTGAGTATGTTAATTCCACCCAAAAACAATTTTTTCAAGAACGAGGCATAATTCATCAAACCTCGTGTCCGTATACTCCTCAGCAAAATGGAGTTGCTGAAAGGAAAAATCGTCTTATTCTTGAAATGACAAGAGCTGTTATGAGCGAGTCTAGTGTACCCAAATCATTTTGCCTTAAGCTGTGGCTACCTCGGTCTATCTTTTAAATCGGTTGCCCGCTAGAATCCTAAACTTAAATACACCTCTCAAAGTTCTTTCGAGTCATGTGAGTGTTCCGTCAGCCTTGACACTTTAACCTCGAGTGTTTGGCAGTTCTTTTTTGTCCACATTCCTAAGGTAGAACGAACCAAACTTGATCCGTGTTCTGTTAAATGTGTCTTTGTGGGGTATGGGATTAATCAGAAAGGCTATCGTTGTTATAATCCATCCACTCGTCGCATGTATACCACAATGGATTGTGATTTCCTTGAAACATAATTTTTCTTCTCTTCCCAACCCAGTGGTCAGGGGGAGAGTCAGAGTGACCAACTGAGTTGGATGTCCAGTCCACTTTGGCCAAATACAGTCTCAACAGAACAAGTAAGCGGAACCACCGAGCTCTCTCATCCCATAGTACAGTCTCCTACTAGCTCAAATGCTACTACCACCCCGACTGATATTCCTGAGGTTAGTACTCCAGTCCCATTGATTTTACTTCCGCTGATAATTCTGATAAGGTGAGTACAGGGGTTGAAGAGATACAGGGGGATCAAGAGATGGAGCCAACAGTGGAAGAAATACCAAAATATGTGTTACCTCCCAGAGCTACTCGGGGAGTTCCACCAAAAAAGTATGAACCAGAATATATGCCCAAATCCACGAAGTATCTAGTCGGAAACTTGGCCATGGGGGAGTTTGTCACTGACTGCTCATGCCTTTACAGCAGCTGTGTACTCAGATGTAGTTCCCAAATCAGTAGAAGAGGCTCTTTTATATGAAAAGTGGGTCCATGCTATGAAAGAAGAAATTGAGGACTCGAAAAGAATGGAAAATGGGAGAAGTGCAGTCTGTCGTTCAAAAAGAAGGTTGTTGGATGTCGGTGGGTATTTATAATAAAGCACCGAGCAGATGGGTCTATTGAAAGATATAAATCCAGATTAGTAGCCAAGGGATATACACAGACCTATGGCATTGATTATTCTGAGACATTCTCTCCGGTAGCTAAGATTGACACTATTCGGGTATTACTCTCAGTAGCAGCCAACCGAGATTGGCCATTACATCAGTTTGACGTAAAGAATGCTTTTCTCCATGGAGATCTTAGAGAGGAAGTCTACATGGAACCTCCGTCGGGCTTTACAGGTGATTATAAGAGTGGGGAAGTTTGTAGGTTGAAGAAGGCGTTATATGGGTTGAAACAATCACCAAGGGCGTGGTTCGGAAGATTTACTATTGCCATGAAGAAGTATGGCTATCACCAGAGTATTTCAGACCACACGCTTTTTTTGAAGAGAAGGAATGGGCGAATAACTTGCCTGATAATCTATGTTGATGATATGATCATCACCGGAGATGACACTGAAGAGATTGTCCAACTCCAGATGAACTTGTCCCATGAGTTTGAGATGAAAGACTTCGGAGGGCTCAAGTATTTTCTCGGGATCGAGGTACTCCACTCCAAGAAAGGTATCTTTATTTTACAAAAAAAGTATGTTCTAGACTTGTTGGCTGAAACGGGGTTACTTGACTGCAAGCCGGTTGATATTCCGATGGTAGTGAACCATGCATTGAAGATAGTTGAGGGTGCGAATTCGACTGACCAGAGACAATATCAACATTTGGTGGGAAAGCTAATCTACCTTTCTTGCGATAAACTTTTTCATTCTTTTAATTAAAAGAAAGCATGTCCGTAGTTATAGAAAATGACTCATTTTTATCAGTTTTTCCATAAATTAAATAGGAAATACTTCATTCATTTCATATTAAATTTTTTTTTGGCTCAATCACATTAATCAAAAATCATATTAAATATTTTTTCATTGTGTATTTTTATCCTTCAATTAGACCCTCTATCTTCAAAAAAAGAGAGATTTCAGAAGAAAATAAGAATGATTAAAAGGGCAAATCTAAAAAAATATAACATAAGTGTGTAAAAGATAATTTATTTTGAAACATTTTTTATCTTTTAAAAGGTCTTCTATTGAATGGAGGGCGTGATAGAGTAGAAAATTAAGTATAGAAACAGGAAAAAGTCAAAGATGTCCCTAAGGATCCGATCACGAATACGATATATGTTAATATTTAGTGATATGGTATTGTTCACAATATGAATATGAGATGATATGAGTTTATAAAATAAAAGACTAAACTGCCACCATGATGTAAAAGATTTGAATGTGATTTGAGAAGTGAGAATGTAAAAAACTATCGACTGGCCCGAGCCATCGGTAAAATGTAATCACACCATGGTGTGTTTGTCAGTGGAGTTTTTTAGCATAATGTTTGAAAAAAATCCAAAAACATCGTTCACGAGTTACGTTTCAACTTTCTCACCTACTCTTTTTACGGACTCATATATCTACTTTTATATCTTATCAAAAATTACATCAAATCACAACTACCACTTTCTCTCTCTCTCTCTCTCTCTCTCTCTCTCCATCAATATCCTTTATTTTTTAAAATTTTATAGGACAATATTATAAAACTCTTATAAAACCAAAATAAAATACACAAAACACATAGAAAGACAAATTTTTTTTAAAAAATATCCGTCCAAACGGACCGCATATTTTGCGATTGGGTCTGAAAGCTGATGGGCCAATTCAAAATTCTCGCTACTTTGCAAGAAGCATTGCTTTGGGCCTGCACTCAATTGAGTGCTGGACCTTTTGGAGCTAGTTAGCCCATCACAATATTTCCTTTTGGTTACTAGTTAGGCCATTACAATTGACAGGCATGCTTCTATTCACTCCACCTGAAAACCAAATTCAGTCCTATAGACTTGTTGGTTATCTTTGTAAATATTTCCTATATATTCATGATACGCGCAAAATATGCGTATTAAACTACAAGTGCACAATATCACATATTATAGTATACAAAGAACTAGAGTGTCGAAGCTACAGAAAATAATGATTAATACTAATGAGTACTGTAATTAGAACAATACGAATTTTATCTAGACGACCGAATAATTAATTAATTAAACTAATAACTAATAAAACTAATTAACTAATAAATTTATATACAAGAATATCTAGAGAAATTATGCAATGATTAAGATGTTCAAGAGAGTTAATTTTGTCGAATATCAAAATATTAATTTCTAAACTTACTAATCAATAATCGAAATTAGTCTACAACCCGGGCCTGGTGAAATAGTTAATATGTAATATGCACAGATTGAACGTCCTTGTCCGCCAACAGGTAATTAAAGATTCATTAAGAACAGTTCTAGTAGAGCAATTATCCTAGGTTCAAAGGTTGTCCAACTCAATGATCCTAAGACTTCTAGGCCTCAACAGAGATTTCCTTGGTCCGAATAAACTCCTATTTAGTGATCAATTCAACAAGTAGCTAATTTATTGAAAGCACTAAGAACAAGAAAACACAAGTAAATCATGAATATAATATGACAATATTTGGCTCCATCTCTCCTCGAAAAACGAGTTTATTTCATCGTAGACAATAAATATCACTCCTCAAATTAATCAAAAATATAATAATAAGATTAAAAGATTTAAAATATCTAGAATTCCATTGGTGAGAATGAAGAATCTGTCACGAACTCCAATCTGACACAATGTGGTATGGGGAAAATTCAGCACCCCTAAACTAATGGCCTAAGGCCTCTATTTATAGTACAAAACAAATCATATATCTAATTCTAAAAGGAAAAAAAAATATAAAAAATACAATAGAATTGGTAACTAATAAATTAAGTACTTAATTATCTTGGAAAATAATTCTAACATGCGGGAAATTAGGATTGTGGCTGCCTGCGAGTTACATAGGAGCAGTTCTCCTATTTTCAATGCCTAGGCCACAATTTTTTTTAGTCCTCTACTTTAGTTTAACTGATAGCTAAATTTAACACTAATCTAATAGCTAATTTAATATTTAATTATTAACTTATACTAATTTTGTACATTTATATTAGTTTAACTTACATTAATTATTGACAGCTAATTAAAAGCTAACTTATAATTAAACTTAATTTTGTACATGTATATTATTTTTTTTTTTTTGATGTTGTTGTAAAATATTTTAAAATATATATTTTTGTATTTATTTTCTTATAATTGGTGTATATTTAAAATCCTTCATACTCTATGCTTTTCACGAAGGTATTTGTTCTGGAGTTATTTACAGGTTATGAAGAGAATAGAGGGGATATTCTTGTGCTCTAATATTTTTATATGATGGGTGACTTATTTTGGAGTTTGGTGCATTGTTTAAACCGAAAATTATGAACTCCATTTACTGGGAGCTATGCATTACCATTGATTGTTGGGTTGCAAACCAACATTCAAGTGTGAAAGTTCAAATTTTCGATGTCCAAACTCGTAAGAAAGAGGATCAGCATGGGATCTTCGTGCATAGCACATAAGGGAGTATTTCTAACTCTATATTTCTCTTTAGCATGTATTAAATGTGTTATATTTTTTGTGATGCTATGCCTGTGAACATCGAGGACGATATCCAAATTAAAGTGTGAGAGGGTGTATTAAAATAGTATAAAGTAGTGTAAAAATTTATTTTATTAAAAACTTGATACGCGCAAAATATGCGTATTAAACTGCAAGTGCACAATATCGCATTTTATAGTATAGAAAGAAGTAGAGTGTTGAACCCACAGAGAATAGTAATTAATACTAATGAGTACTGTAATTAGAACAATACGAATTTTATCTAGACGATCAAATAATTAATTAATTAAACTAATAACTAATAAAACCAATTAACTAATAAATTTATATACAAGAATATCTAGAGAAATTATGCAATGAATAAGATGTTCAAGAGAGTTGATTTTTCCGAATATCACAATATTAATTCCTAAACTTACTAATCAAGAATCGAAATTAATCTACAACCCGGGCCTGGTGAAGTAGTCAATATTTAATATTCACCGATTGAACGTCCTTGTCCGCCAGCAGGTAATCAAAGATTCATTAAGAACAGTTCTAGTAGAGCAATTATCCTATGTTCAAAGGTTGTCCAACTCAATGATTCTAAGACTGTATTTTCTAGGCCTCAACAGAGATTACCTTGGTCCGAATAAACCCCTATTTAATGATCAATTCAATAAGTAGCTAATTTATTGAAAGCATTAAGAACAAGAAAATACAAGCAAATCATGAAAATAATACGATAATATTTGGCTCCATCTCTCCTCGAGAAACGAATTTATTTCATCGTAGACAGTGAAAATCACTCCTCAAATTAATCAAAAACATAATAATAAGATTGAAAGATTTAAAACATCTAGAAATCCATTGGCGAGAATGAAGAACCTGTCATGAACTCCAATCTGACACAATGTGGTGTGGGGAGAATTCAGCACCTCTAAACTAATGGCCTAAGGCCTCTATTTATAGTATAAAATAAATCTTAAACCTAATTTTAAACGGAAAAAAATATAAAAAATACAATAGAATTGGTAACTAATTAATTGAGTAAGTTCTTAATTGCTTGGAAAATAATTTAACATGTGAGAAATTAATTTAGTAGAAATGCGGATCTGTTTCCGAAGAGTTTGGATTTCCTATGCCACTTTGTGCATCATTCTCTATGCCACCACTCACATAGTGGTGGGTCCCATTGTTAGTGGATCCCACTAATATGTGAGTGGTGGCATCCAAAATGACACACAAAGTGGCATAGAGAATCTGATCTTGTTTCGGAATAAATTCCGCACAAAATGCTGAAGGAGCGCACAGATCAACCTTGAAAAGCCATTACACCATTGTGCCACGTGTCAGCATCTAGTTGGCTGCTGGAAACAGCACTGAAGAGCTGTACGGTACAAACTGCTGTTGTTGCTGGCCTACAACATAGAACGCTTGTACCGTACAAGACTGCTGCTGCTGCTACTGCTTTCTGACATTATGGCCTCTTCTGTCGTTAATTTTCTGACATCCGTTAGTCTTTTTATTAACAACTTATTCTTAAGTTGTTCGGATGACTAATGACCCTTCACGACTTTTGTTCCAGATCTCGTGAGGATTCCAAATATGTAATTTGAGCTCGAAATAATGCATAAATAATCACTTTAAGCTCCAAAGCCCTCGAGACTGCCTAGCAACATAAAATCATACAAAACCAACGCATTATCTCGGAATAAATATATAAAATACACATAATTAAAGGCTAAAATATATGCATATTAAAGAGCTATCAATTCATCAATAAAACCTCAAGTAATTTGAACCATAATTTTTTAGTATCACCATCACCGACCTAAACCTTCACATTGATTCAATTTTTTTTTTAAAATTATAATGCTGAGATTAATACAAAAAGAGTGGTTTGATTAGTCCGATGGGCTAGCTGTTCAAAAACCACAAATCATTTCGACCGACATTCAGAATTTCTCTTCGATCTCAGAGAAGACCGCCGATTTGAGTCCGTCCGAGCACTAACTAGTAAGTAAGTGGTACATTTATGATCCGCATATAGAAAGGAAACCTGTAAACAATCTCAAACCTATCCTAACCATTTGATTTCATTGGTCCATTCCATTTTATTTATGATCCAAACAAGGGTTGATGAACCAATCACAATTGAGGGATGCCCATCGAAGGAAAAAGAAAACCCTAATTAACCAGTTTACTTGTTCCTTACTACACGGTAAGAAAATATACGAAAAGGAAAAGGAAAAGGGTAAAGGGAAAAGGGATCGCATTAGCCTATAAATATATGAATTACAACCATTACCACTTCAAGCCATTCCAAAGAAAACCCTCAATGAATTGGTCCATCTTCATCCCCTTTTCCCATATTCTTGCTGCAACAATGGCCGATAAGAAGAAAGTTTTGATTATATTCCTACTCCTACTGTCAATATCCTCCATTGTTACTGCAACAGCTGCCCATCCGGCCCCAACTAACTGATCATCTCCACACCTGTCCTTTCCATCGAATATACGTACAGCTTCGGTTCTTCATCTGATCATCCCTCCTCCTCCTCTGATCGTCTCGCCCGCCTCCAAGTTCCACCTCCCTCTCCCTCAACCTTACACGGACGCCACCAGAGCCCAATTATCTATGGCGCCAGCTTTACAATTAAGCCCCAACTCAACCGTCATGCCCCGCTGGTTCTATCTCAAAAAGGGAATTCAGCACCAACCTTTAAATGAGTCCCAACTCAAGCAGCTAATGTCCTTCGAGAACCTGCTCGATCAGTCCCTACTGCCTCTCCCACGACAGGTGCCTCCAGAAACTCAGCAAGCTAGGCTCTATTATTTTTCGTCCAACTCAGAGTCAACGATTACCAGCACATGCTCTTGCACGACCGAAAATCCATCCTCGAGGTTTCCAAACTCGTGCCTCAAGTTTTTGAAGCTATCAAGGGCAAGTTAGAAGGCTATTCGTTTCCGGGATTCACACATCGGGTGCTTTCCCACTAAGTTCCTCCGTGGTAGTGACGACAACGATCTTCATTATGATTTGAACAACTGTGACCGGCGCAGAATTGAACATGTTCGCTACGTACCCTCCACAATGACCATCTCCAGCAAGCATTGTATGAGCTAAGGCACAAGTTTTCACATGTTCACATCGTGTATACTATGAAACATACGCATTATTGACTTAATGGATTATTTGTACACAACGCCCTATATATAGGAAATAGAATAAAACCCTAACTGATACGCATCTGAGCGTTGGGACATCCTGGTTGGGCGCTGCAACGTCGCGGCGCTAGGACGTCCTGGTTGAGCGCTGCGACGTCCACTGAACATGTGTCGGAGTTAGATTGCAGAGTGCTGGGATGTTGGGTCTGTTGCTGTTGTGATTCTATACGCTCCCGCAAGATGGAGGGTCGAGAAGAGACGCCAATCTTGGAACGGATGGTGGTAAAGGAGGTTCGGGAGAGAGCCTTGGTGAGACAATTAGCAAGTTGATCATACGTGGAGACGTGAGTGACTCGCAATAAACCATTCTGAACCTGTTCGCGAACAAAATGAAAATCCAGTGCTATATGCTTCATCCGAGAGTGGAATACCGGATTTAAGCAAAGATAAGTAGCCCCCACATTGACACAGTAGAGGACAGGGATAGAAGGAAGAGACACCCCAAGTTCGATGAGTAAATAGCACAGCCAACGAATTTCAGCAGCTGAGGATGCAACAACACGATACTCAGCTTCAGTAGAAGATCGAGCCATAGTTCGTTGCTTCTTTGAGGACTAGGAAATCGGAGTGGCACCCAAATACACAAGGTAGCCTGTGGTGTATTTGTAGTCATCCTTATTCCCAGCCCAATCGACATCAGAAAAGACATGGAGAGAACAAGGACCCCGACGAATGAGTAATCCCAACTGAGAAGTACCATGAAGGTAACGAAGACAGTATTGAGGATTGGGTTTACGAATACCCACCTTGGAGTGAGTAGTCATGGAGTGAAGTGATTCCACGGAAGGCTCATTGGGAGCCGAAGTAGAGGGAGTAGGAATTGGGTCAGGCGAAGGAGTTGACATAGTGACCGGAGGCAGGGGAAGGGTGATAGTGGTTGTCCAAGGAGCAGACTCATACGAGGGAGGGGTAGAGGATAGAGACAATTTGTGAAAGGGGAACTCACTTTCCACAAATTTGACATGACGAGAGGTATAGAGACGATGAGAAGAGATATCTAAGCAAAAATAGGCACTCTGAGTGATAGAATAACCAACGAAGACACACGGTACAGAGCGATCTTCGAGTTTGTGATGAGTATATGGACGACGCCAAGGATAACAGAGGCAGCCAAAGACACGAAGTTTGGAGTAGTTAGGCTCCTGACGAAAAATACATTCAAATGGAGACACCATTTGAAGTGTACGGGATGGTTATCGATTAATTAAGTAGACGGCGGTGGAAAAGGCATAAGGCCAGTAGGAGAGAGGCATGGCAGAATGGTGAAGAAGAGCAAGACCTGTTTCGACAATATGACGATGACGACGCTCAGAGTAAGCATTGTGCTCAGGGGTATGAGGGGGTGTGGTGAGATGAGATATACCAGAAGTAGCAAGAAATGAACGAAGAGCAATGAACTCCCCACCATCATCATAGTAAAGAGTTTTGATATAAGTCTAAAAGAAGTTTTCTACTAAAGATTTAAAACGAGTGAAAATATCATGCACTTGAGATTTACGTTGCATTGAATAAAACCACACATATTTAGTAAAATGATCAACAAAGATGACATAATGCTGAAAATTATCATATCTAACAACTGGAGATGTCCATGCATCAGAGAAAATGAATTCTAAAGGTCTTGTCGACCGTAACGTAGAATAAGAAAAAGGGAGTTTATGACTCTGTTAGTTCAAATATCTTTAATTTGCTTAAGCCCATTCACCTACATCTAGGCTTTGGACCCCTCTTTTTAAAAAGAAATATCCTTTGGGCCCACTGCCTTATATACAATATCATAAGCTTATCTCACATGGT
>JAOWAN010064082.1:0-11983 GCA_028566635.1 Lobelia cardinalis
CAGGAAAAGAAATTACTTCAAGTGCTTGGGGAAAATAAAGAGGCAATAGGATGGACATTGGGTGATGTAAAGGGCATTAGTCCTTCTCTTTGTCAACATAAGATCATTCTTGAAGAGTACTTTATCCCATCTGTTGAAGCTCAGCGAAGACTGAATCCGAAGCTTAAGGATGTGGTAAAGAAAGAGGTGATCAAGTGGTTGGATGCCGGCATTATCTATCCCATCTCAGATTCTAAATGGGAAAGTCCGACCCAATGTGTGCCAAAGAAATGGGGGATCACTGTGGTTCCCAATGAAAATAATGAGTTAATTCCTATTAGGATGGTGATTGGTACAAGGGTATGCATGGATTTTCGGAAGCTAAACAAGGCCACTAGGAAGGATCACTTTCCACTTCCATTCATTGATCAGATGTTGGACCGGTTAGCTGGGCATGCTTATTATTGTTTTCTGGATGGATACTCTGGCTATCTCCAAATTCCCATTACACCGAAAGACCAGGACAAAACCACCTTCACGTGTCCATATGGTACTTTTGCTTTCCGCCGAATGCCTTTTGGACTTTGCAATGCACCAGCGACCTTTCAACGGTGTATGATGGCAATATTTCTGAGATGGTGGAACATCAGATAGAGATCTTTATGGATGAATTCTCAAGTTTTGGGGATAGCTATGATGAGTGCTTGAAGCATCTGGCCATGGTCCTAAAGCGATGCAAGGAGACGAACTTAGTTCGTAACTGGGAAAAATGTCACTTCATGGTGACCGAAGGAGTTGTCTTGGGCCATAAGATCTCAAGCAAGGGTTTGGAAGTTGATAGAGTAAAATTAGAAGTAATCGAAAACTTCCCCCTCCTATTTCTGTCAAAGGTGTGCGTAGTTTCTTGGGCCGTGCGGGATTTTATCGCCGTTTCATAAAAGACTTCTCCAAAATCACTAAGTCGTTGTGTAAGCTACTGAAGAAAGATGTCCCATTTGTCTTTGATGAAGAGTGTAGGATGGCATTTAAGTTATTGAAAGAAGCATTAGTATCGGCACCAATTATTATCTCTCCTGATTGGGAGCTACCGTTCGAGTTGATATGTGATGCTAGTGACTATGCTGTGGGAGCTGTATTAGGTCAAAAAAAGCAAAAGATCTTTCACGCTATCTATTATGCGAGCCGAACTTTGGGTGAGGCTCAAATTAACTATGCCACTACAGAGAAGGAGTTGTTAGCCGTTGTATTTGCCTTCGACAAATTTCGATCTTATCTTCTTGGGAGCAAGGTTATTGTGCACACTGATCATGCTGCTATTCGATACTTGTTTACCAAGAAGGATGCAAAACCGAGGCTTATACGGTGGATTCTTCTCCTCCAAGAGTTTGATGTAGAGATCAGTGATCGTAAGGGAGCGGACAATCAAGTGGCTGACCATCTTTCTCGTCTAGAGAACCCTCTTGTTACTTCTGGCTCTCTTGTTAATGAATTATTTCCAGATGAGAAGCTGTATATGGTAAATGCTAAGGATATTGTTTCTGCTCCTTGGTATGCGGATTTTGCTAATTATCTTGTTACCAATAAGTTACCGCACAACCTATCTTATCAGCAGAAAAACAAATTCTTGCATTATGTTAGGTTTTATGTTTGGAATGAGCCCTATCTTTTCAAACAATGGAAGGATTATCCCATGATCCTACATCATTGCCACAATTCTTTATATGGTGACCACTTTGCTAGCAATCGCACAGCTGCTAAGGTGCTTCAAAGTGGATTCTATTGGCCGACTCTATTCAAGGATGATGATGAGTTTGTAAAACGATGTGATAGGTGTCAAACGACGGGCAATATCTCTCACCATCATGAGATGCCACAAATTGCACTCCTTGTAGTAGAGATCTTTGATGTATGGGGTATAGACTTTATGGGGCCATTTGTACCATCAGATAGGAATCTCTACATCCTTCTCGCTGTTGATTATGTCTCCAAGTGGGTTGAAGCCATAGCAGTGCCAACCAATGATGCCAAGGTAGTCACGAAGTTCTTGCAAAAGAACATTTTTAGCAAATTTGGGACCCCAAGGACCATTATCAGTGATGGGGGAAAGCACTTTTGCAACAACTGGCTTGGGCATGCTCTAGCAAAGTATGGAATCAAGCACAAGATTGGGATGGCGTATCATCCACAGACACAAGGATAAGTCGAGGTGTCCAATCGAGAGATCAAGAAAATTTTGGAGAAAACAGTGAAACCCTCTCGAAAGGATTGGGAAAACAAGCTAGATGATGCACTATGGGCGTACAGAACGGCCCTCAAAACACCAATTGGAATGTCTCCTTATCAGTTGGTTTATAAAAAGCTTGTCACTTGCCGGTTGAGTTGGAGAGCAGAGGCTAATGCAAATTGAGAAGCTAGATGAATTTCGATTGGGTGCATATGAGAATGCCAGAATATACAAGGAGAAGATGAAGAGATGGCATGACAAGAAATCTTGCTTTGAGAGTTCACACCGGGCCAACACGTACTACTTTACAACTCTCGATACAAGCTATTTCCTGGGAAGCTAAAATCAAGATGGACGGGTCCATATGTTGTAATGGATATGGCACCTCATGGAGCGGTTCATATAAGAAATTTCAACACCAAGGAGGAGTTCATGGTAAATGGACAACGATTGAAGGATTATCTTGGTAGCTATGATCCTAAATCGAAGATTATCTCTCTTGATGATCCACCAGATTCATAAGCTTCATAGGATGAAAACCGTCGGGCTAACGACGTTAAACAAATGCGCTTTTTGGGAGGCAACCCAATGGTACATATTTATTATGTGTTATGAGTAATGTTTCTTCGTTACAAACATTTATTATTGTTTTCATTTGTTATATTTTGTTTTGACATACATTATTCATATTATATGATGCTCTAACGATTGTATTTCATGATCTACAGACTTGAAAGAGTTACATAAATGTAATTTGACTTTTTAGAATTAATTAGGAATTCTCCTATTCTAGGTATTTAAGACCAAAAGTTCTAAAAACTTAGGGTTAGACTTTTTGGGAGATTAGGAGCCGTTCTTGAGAGCTGGAAAGGGAGAACTACAGGTTTCTTTTCTGCTCTTAAATTGGTCCCATGTTTATGATTAATACTTGATTTTATTTCGTCTCTGTTATGAACTAATTCCATTCTTCCTAGAGGGAAGATGGAACCTATGTTAGACATTATGTTTTGATGATTCAATGATATTACAAGTATTGCTCTATGGATTTGCTTTTATTTTCTTGCTCTTAATGCTTTCAATAGGCTGGCCACTTATTGAATTGATCTCTAAATAGGGGTTTATCCGGACCAAGGGAATTCCTATTGAGACCTAGAAAACACAGTCTTAGGGATCATTGCGTTGGACAACCTTTGAACCTAGGATAATTGCTCTACTAGAATCTGCTCTTAATGAATCTATAATTGCCTGTTTGTGCTTTAGGGGTATGTAATCGGTGGATTATAGATATTGTTAGCACTCAATTGGACACAAATTTAGTGCTATTTCTATGAGTATTTTGATGTGTTTTTATGTGATTTTACGCTTGGTTTGGTTAGTTTTGATGAAATTTCAGGAATTCCAAGTGAAGACATCAAGATATGAGAAATTAGAGGTTTTGGAGCAGAAATGGGCTAAAAAGGCATTAAAGTGAGCTCCAGTGAAGATTCAGTCTCGAAGTTCGCGCACTTTGATAGAGACCGGGGCACGACCGTGCCAGCGCAAATCCCGAGGAGCGTATTTTGACGCTGGAAGATTTTTGGGCTTTATTGTAAAGGCCTTTTGGCAGTCTTTATATATGTAATTTCGGTCAGTTAGGGCGAACACAATTCTAGGGTTTTTGCTTAGCCAAGTTATGAACTAAACTCTCTCTTCTAGGAGTTGGAGGTAAATCTTACTTATTGATTATGCAATATTATTAATACTTTCAGTTTGTGTTCTTCTTCTTATTGGTATTACAATCGCTCTTACGTGCGTTCTTTCAATTGAGTAGTTGCAAATGCGTAATTCGAAGAATGATGATGTATTGTATGTTTTTACTTGAATAAGAGTTCATACAATAGCTTGGTTGTAATCCTCTAGTTTACTTGATTGTACGACAAATTCGTGGGTAAAAGGAATTAGGGTTGTTGGAATGTATATGCTTAAAGGGTTTTCTGTGCATCTTTATTATCGTGACCTTAAGTGTTTAGAGAAATCGGAGAACACTGATGATATATCTTCTGAACAAGATGGCCAAATATATTGCCGATAATCAAACGACTGTAAGAACATAAGAACCAATGACTAAAAGGAATCTAGCATAATCATAAGTAACGATTGAATCCATTCTCCTAGACTTCACATAAATATTACTTTCGTCTCAGTTTACATTCGGATCACTATTATAATTCAATTAGCAATCAAAGTATCTGTCAGTTACATTACTTAATTCAAGTCCTCAGTGGATCGACATCCTGTTTACCGTTATCTGCATTAGTGTAGTAGTTGTAGTAATAGTAGTAAGTAGGATACTATTATTCTTTTTTTTTTTTTGAGCACGTACGACAGTGCAATCAGATATTGACTACTTCACCAGGCCCGGGTTGTAGACTACTTGCGTTTCTTGATTAGTAAATCCAAGGATTAATCTTGTAATATTGATGTTCATCATGCATAGTGAACAACTAGTGGAAATCAGAAATCTAGGATCTTTTAATCATATTCTCTACCTCCAAAGTAGTTTACTGTTAGGTAATTTTATGATTTAATTAGTTAATCAAAATTCTATTTTGGTGGTTCAAATAAAATAAGTGTTGTTTTAATTACAATAATCAATAGAGTTAGAACTAATCCCTGTGGGTACGTTATGTGAGATTTTCTATCACGAAAACAACGCGCAAGAGAGCACGGTCAATCAAGTAATAAAGTGAAAAGTATGAGTCGAACCCACGAGAACGGATGAACTAATTCTCTAAGTATTGGATAATCGAATTCAATTCTAATCTAAGCAAACGAATTATAGCGATGGTTTGTAAACTAAAACTAAACTAATATTGTTAATTGAATTATGAGGTTGTTAATCTCAAAATCCTACTAACAATATAAAACAACTAAAATTGCAGGAATGAATTTTAAATCAAGGTTGTCAATCTCAATTCTAATTCACAAAATGAAATGAAATATGTAAATAGCAACTAAACTAAACACGCCTATCTCGAGTTGTCAATCCTAGATTTGCGCAATCAACAAGTACTAAAACAAAACGAAATAACAATTATGATTCAAAAATTGGGGTTGTCAATCCCAACTCAAGAACACACAATCAAAATCAAACAAGCAACAAATGAATGATTAACTAAAATAACAAACTATGACTAATTACTTCTAATTACAACATTGGAAAAATACTATAATTACTCGGCAACGTTTTTATAGAAAGTAAAACCGTGAGTGCTGTGAATTTCGTGTACAAAACAAAGGTAGCTGGATTTAATGATTTTACTGGTTCATTCTGATTTCCACCTAGGTTTCTTAGCAGCAAATTTGTCCAAGAAAGGCAAATGTCCCCCTTTTGTGCTTGCATGAGGAAAACTTCCGTTACTTGTCACCGTCGCAGATTCAATGTCAATGCATAACCGTCCTACTAAGGCTGAGATCACGAGTCATATTACAACATTTGAATATTTCAACATCAAACATATTTCATATATTTTTATTATTTTACTCAAGTATCACACAACATCACAAATAAATATCAAACACTTTCCATCTATTACCCCTACTCATACACACAAATAAATATCAAACACTTTCCATCTATTACCCCTACTCATACACTCTCACAAATCAATTCAAACCTTTCACATCATATTCTCTCTCATCTTTCCTCACATTCAAATCTTTCACATCATGAGGGCAATTTAGTCTTTTATTTTTAAAACCCATATATCTCATATCATCTCATATTCAAATAGTGAACAGTACAATATTATCATATATCATCATATATTGCATTCCTGATCTGACCCTAACCTATCTTTAATTACTACTATTAGATTGTGTAACTAGGTGCTTATTATAATTATTTGACGATTTCCATTAAAAGATGACCAACAAGTAGCTTAAAATTGAATATTGAGTTGGTCAATTTTTCTCTTGTAAGTTGGCATCTGTTTTGCAACTTGGTAAGTATTAAGCTATGTTCGATGGTACAATATGGAATTTAAAAAAAAAAAAAATTTATGTATTTTTTCTTTTCTTCTTATGTTAATTAAAAATTTTAAAATATAAATGTAACTTAAAAATAAGTTATGTTTAAAAAATCTCAATTAGGTATCAAATAACAAAATTTGATATCACACTCCGTCCCTTCCCCCTCCCCCTCTCCTTTCCCTTACTATCTCTTCTTTTTTATTTCGGACACACAAACACACACGACTCTTTTGCTTCCTTCTCAATTAAGTCTGTTAATACGGTTAAATAGGTTGAAATGAGTTGAATTTTAATAATTAACAGGTTATAATGGATTCAACCTATTATAACTCATTTAATTAATCGATCTACTCAATTATATGATAAACGAGTTAAGTTAAAACTTAAATTAACATATTGAATACTCATTTGCACGGAAAAATATTATTTTGACATTCTAATATACAATTTCGTAACTAAATGGGTTATAATGGGTTGAGCTGTTTAGCAGGTTAAAGCGGATTAGAGTGGGTTAATGGGTAGCATTTTGACAGACCTACTCTCAATCATTGGATCATATTTTACTGAAGGGTTCAGATGGATTTTGTAAAAAAAAAAAATTGCTATTCATTAGCTGACTGTTTTTATTTCCATTTGTTAGCTTGAAAACAAATTCAAGTAAATGGATAGATTAGCCGTTACAGAGCGCAGCAAGTAATTTCTACTAGTAGCCAACAATTTAGTGTTAACCACCTAGGGAATTGACTTCTCATGCATTGTATATAAACTCACTTCAATTCCAATTTGCTGACAAAATGAGATCATGAATGGAACGTTTGTAAAGTAAAGTGGAGTCAAGGATAAAACGCAAAATTAGGGTAGTCTCAAAATAGAAATGTAATAAAAATTCGATAATAATATAATAAATATTTAATTTAATAAAATTTGAAATTCAACAATAACACGCTAAAGATTCTACAAAAAAAAAAAAAAAAACTCACTTAAATTCAATAAATATTGACATTTGGATATCAATAAAAATTTATAACTAAGATAAGAGGTGGATCCGCGGGAGTTCGCCACCATTCACGCACAGTTTGAAACGGGTCCCAACACCCAATAGACACCGCTATTCTCGCACTAATTATTACACTGACTAGCGTCAGTACGACGAGAAGGTTTAGAAAATGCTTGGGTTGAAAATCCATTCTCCTAATTACAACAATATTTTACGCTCATCAAAATATTGTCAAAATTCAATATATAAACAAAGAAATACTGCGACAAATCAGGTGAAAAAAAATAGAAATTCAGAACTCGCCTTAACAATTTCGTTTATAATTAAATATTATAATCGATCTAAAACACATAATCAAAGTACTGTTAATGTATTCAATTTACAAAAATACTAAATAATTCAAAATTTAATATCTAAATTTCTAAAAGTTCTAAAATTATTATATTTTTAAATTAAATTAAAGAAAATAATTTGTTATATGAAAAACATTACTTTAAAAATAATATAAAATATTTATGTATACTGAATTTCTCCGTTACATAGCCAAAAATTTCACCCCATCAGTAACCGACCCACTATCATCCACTATTATTTGGCCCCAAACAGAAAATCAATTGAAAAAAAAAAGAACTACTATAAATAGCTAAAATCCCAAAATTCCTCCAATTTCATTCAACCCGCCTCTCCCTCCCTCTCCACCACCACCGTGTCGAGGGAAGAAACCCTTCGTCGGCACCTCCATCCTCTCAAGCCACGACTATCACACCCCTCCTTCTCTCTCTCTCTCCTCCCTAATCCCCTTTTCTCTAACTAAGCCGCCACCACCACCACCACTGAACACCAACACATTTTTCCCCTATCGAAACTCCGTTTCCGTCCTTTCATACCAACACATTTTTAGTTATATTATAAATAATGTATATTTATTAATAATAAAAAAATATAATTAATAATAATGTAGTTAGGATAATAGAAGATAAATTTGAAAAATATGACTTCAATTTATTTATTTTAATCTTTTGAGTCAAAAAAATTTTCTTAAAAAGTATCTAGTCTGAAGCGGATGATGAAATATATTCACAACTAACATGTTACTATAAACTACAAATTCATCGAAGAAGAAGAAGAAAGAGAATATATATGGATCATAAATATATACAACCCTCAAATATTCATTGCATTTGTATAGAGGTAGGTAGACTCCAAAATAGTCGTATCCTAAATTAAGGAGAATTCCAAGTTTGATGAATTTATGTTTAGGCAAACGGCGTCAATCTATAGTATAAATTAGCTTGGCCTTTTTACTATTCATACAACTATTGAATCCAATGGTGAGAGTTTCATCCTATGGCTAAGAAAGAGGGAGAGAGTGCTGAATTTTATGCAAAAATTTGACAAAAAAGTATCCTATCGTCTATTTAATGCCCGTACACTGTTGTTGTAAGTTGTCAGTTGTGATTTGTGTGCCTAGGTAAGAGAGAGGAGATTCAGACGCTTTTTTTCTTCTCTTTTTTTTTTCTTCCTTTTTTGTCATTTTTTCTTTAATTCTCTCTTTTTAAATATTTATTTTTCTTATAGTAAAGTATTTTTTTTAAATATCTTGCCGTGTTCGAGGACACGGGCTTACCCTAGTTGCATATATATAGTGTGGAGTACTACGCACACGCAACTAGATTTAATTTGTCCCACTCTTATAATTGCGAATTAGTATATTAGATATCTAGGTGCCTTGTGTGAACTAGAAGTAGAACTCATATGAATTCTAAATTTTTTATGAAACTTTTTTCAATTATTAAATCCACTTCTAGTATTAGTAAATGTTATATTTAAGCCAAGTGTAATCCTCGAACCAAATACCTTTAAAACTTCTATTATCTTTTTCATATTATTTTTTTACAAAATCATGACATTTTGGTTGACAAGACTTTTAACTAGAGTGCTCTTAATATCACAAATAAATATAATATATAAGATTGTCACTGTAGATACAAATAACAATGAGTATCAGACAATGTGTACTCAATTGAAATCGGACAATGTTTACCACAAATAAGTTTAAATACAAATTTTATTTATAGAATACATTAAAATATAATTTATTTATCAACCAATCAAATGTCATAGAATATAAACTTATTCAATTTAAAATAATTCAAATTGATGTCAATGATTTTAGAATCTACCCAAAACCTGATATACTAAAGTAATATAAATGTATTTTTGAAAAATATCTCATTTAATAATATAATTTTATGTCGCTTGTGTGAAAAAAAAATGTTTACACCAACGAACTCAAATTTTACTTTTTGAAAATATTGCTTAAAGTTGAAAGATCAAAAAATATCAAACGCAAGATACTTTTAGGAATTGAGGTTTTTTTTTAATAAATTAATTTCAATCATATATTTTACTATCGAACATGTATAATCATTTTTAATTAAAATAACTTTACTTAGTTCATATTTGTAGTTTTTCAAATATAAAATAACTTACTATTGATACACCCCGTTTGTTTCGATTAGTTAAAAGAATATGTATAAAATAAAATAAAAAGTAGTATGATATTATAATTTATATATTCATCATTTTAATTAAAAGAAATGTAGCTACCTTGGCCCTTGGATAGACACAAAACATCGTTCCAGGGTTGGACGATTATCTAATCTTACTAAGTATGAAAATGATTGAAAAAAGGAAGAATGTGAAAAAAAAAAAAAAATTTCAATGGTTGCCAATTAATGAATTATGCTATTTACCACTTTAAAATTATATTGACTAATTCTATTAGATCTAATTTGTATTATTCAGATAATCTCAAACTAAGCGCTAACGATTCACCAATATTTCTGAATGGTCATATTGAGAATGCGCTTGAATACCATTTGATGATTATCAAACTACATTTTGCTTGTCCATTCCTCCCTGGCGCAGAGAGATTGATCTTGACTGCTCGCAGGAGTAAAACTGGTCGTATAGAGTTAGACTCTAAGCGAGGAATGAATTGTGCTCGCACAAGGCTCACCTCCATGCGAGGTCTCCGGCCTATTCGTCGTGCCAGGGAGGATTACCTTCCCCTATCTCGCGAAGTAGGGTATAGAGGTCGATCTCTCTGCAAGGTCTCTTGAGAGGTCGCTTGTCAGGAGTTATTCCCTCCATATTTGACTAAGTACTCATCCTCTGATGGCTATGACCTGACTCTCCTCTCTTAGAGCTCGCTAGGTCGCCAATACTTTTTGCTACCTTCAACTATTTTTTTGTTCCCTTTTAAGTCAATTTTTATGCAATAAATGTGCATCTTTAGTGCATTTTTTGTGCATTTTTTTAAATTTCATTTCGAAACATGTTAATTGGAACATTCATTAATGGAGGTAGTTCTTTTTAACTGATATAACAAATTAAAATTTTAAACCTAAATTGACCTATAATTTTTAACCAATGTAAATTACTTTTGAAATTACAAAATTATGGAGAAAATTGGATTTGCTTCATTTTTCGGAAACCCATTTTGTTATGCTATTCGATGTACAAATTAACTTTGGTGAAATAGTCAATTTCTAGCAATAAGTATGACAATTTCATAGCTTCAAGGAAAGGGAGCCACCTTACTGGATCTGCGGGGTTTCGTCACCCATTCACGCACAGAAACGGGTCCCAATACCCGATGGACACCGCTATCCCCACACTAATTATTACGCTGATTACCGTCTGTACGGTGAAAAGGTGTAAAAAATGCTTGGATTGAAAATTCATTCCCCTAATTAGAACAATATTTCACGCTCATCAAAACATTGTCAGAATTCAATACATAAACAAAGAAATACTGCGACAAATCAAGTGAAAAAAAGTAGAAATTCAGAACTTGCCTTAACAATTTCGTTTATAATTAAATATTATAATTAATCTAAAACACATAATCAAAATGCAATTAATTTATTCAATTTACAAAAATACTAATAATTTAGAATCTAATGTCTAAATTTATAAATGTTCTGAAATTATTATATTTTAAAATTAGATTAAAGAAAATAATTTTTTATATGAAAAACATTACTTTAAAAATAATATTTTATGAATACAAAAGTGAACCCAAAAAATGAGGACACAAAAATAAAAGATGAATAGGCTTTACCTTGGGTTAGAATTTCCCTTGACCACTTCTGTGCAAGGCTTCCTAGCCTCTTCTGTAGCTTGTTTTTCCAAAAGCAAATCAGCCCGCAGAATTACATAAACTTATCAAGTCGCAAGTCATTGTTTTGTGATTATCATTTTAATCTTCAATAACTAATGTACTGTACAGACAGAAATAGGTTTGTAGATGAGATCACAACGCAGCAATATTACAAAAGAAAATAAAAATAAAAATAATTCCCCAGTTATCGGTGAATTCATGATAACACAGAAATAAATTATCAAATACACCAAAGATTGATCACATGTATGCATGCAACAAGCTCAAGGAAAAGGAATATCGGAAAAGGCAGCCCAGAGATTTGCTCCAAAAAACAGAGAAAGAATCTAAAACAAAGACAATCAAGACTTGAAAATACAAGAATGCAAGGCATCACGAAACTCCCTCTAAATTTAGTAACACTATACTTGCACATCCAGTGGGCCCTTAAAAATGCAAGAATGTAAGGCATCACGAATTGCCTTCATCCTTTTGCATTTAGACATACAATTAAAGTATAAGACTGCTGTAGACACCCCATTTTTGACCCCCGGCAATTAGGGTTTCTACCGGGGAATTTCTACTCAGAAAGAATTAAAAGTAA
>JAOWAN010064092.1:0-11979 GCA_028566635.1 Lobelia cardinalis
TTATAATTATTATGTAAATTTATCTAAATTTAAATTAACTTTGAAAAAAATACATAGTTCGATTCGATACTTATTTTAGGACGTAACGGGTCGTGCCCTCGGGCACGGGCATTTTCTACGTCGTGCCCTCGAGCTCGGACACGGACATTACTACTTAAAATTTTCGAAAATGCCATCCGTGCCCTCGGGCACGGGCATTAACTAGTCTTTTATAAGGCTTCCCTTCACAGCAGCCATCATCACATAACGTGAAAGTCAAACAAAAACAGTGAACTCCAGGATTTTGCCGCTTCATACACTTGATTAAACAAGAGAAAAAGCTTCTTGATAAATTTGATTCGAGTTCTTTAGGAATTAGAATTTCTTCACTTCGTGATCTCTTTGTTGAGGTAAGTTTATCACAGAACTATAAACATGCTGGCAAATAAATGATGAGCAGATAAAGTGTGAAGTTTTTCTAACCCTTGCACTCACTAACGAAAAAAGATGATTAACATAATTCGAATTCAAAGATCTCTCTCTTACTCTTACTCTTACCTTTAATCATTATAAAAATCAAACCAAAAACTTACATACCCATCCAATCGTAGCATATTTTTCAAAATCAAAACACTCAGCTTGTACAATACAGTAATGTAATCACTTCAGTGCAGTTTAACATAATTTGGAGTGCCTTGGTTGAAAAGTGAATTGTTATTAGCCTCGCATAACATTTCTTTGTGCAATTTATGATTAAAATGAAATCCCTACATCACAATCTCCCTTGGGAATAGGATAACCATATACTCACCAGCATGCATTTCAACTTGCTCAACTGGGAGGTCTCTCTGATCTGACATCACACCAAGCACAAACTGTCTGCAATATATTTCTATAGTCCAGTAATTCCCATTTTTATGGCATTATCACGCCATCACAGAAGAATCAACAATAAATTGCCACCGAACATAACAAATTGATCATGAAAATAATTAGATAGGCCATAATCCTTGAGATACCAGAAAAAACAACTCAAAAAATTAGAAGAATCTGTACACCTAGATACAAATGATCAAAATTTTTAGATGGAAAACAACTAAAAATAAGAGTTAACTCAATAAGGAATCAATTCATGATGTACTGCTTCCAAATCAAATAAAAAGCTTCAATTAATTCAATCACTTGGATAAAATACACCAAAAAAAAAAAACAATTGAATATGATCTTATATATTACAAGAGTTACTTCTATCTTAATTTGTCACGAGTCAACCCCCAAGCCATACCTCCCACAAGATACACGGGTTTAAAACTCTCTCCATGGGATCCATGTCTAGCCTAAACTCCTTAAACTATTGCAAGTACATTTCATGATCTATTAATAATACATCTTGTTCAGCACATATCCCCTGAATGATCAAAGAAGGCTACTCAAAGAACTATTTGAAGTTAGTTTAAAAGAGGCAATAGAAAATCTGGTATATGCTAATGCACAGAATATATACTTAGATGCACATTGATGTACACACAAATAAGTACCCATATGACATAATGGTTGAATAGAACTTCACAAATCTATTTCACCAAAATACCAGAACTCCAATTATTTCAAGAAAATCCAATTATCCACATGAGACTAGTGAGACAAGGAAATTCATGTATAGATCTTAAAATCAGAATAAAAACTGAGAGAATTAAGGTCAAGATAATCACGCAGTAAAGAGGGAAATAGATGGAACAGAACATCACACTAGGCAAGGGTGGAGTAGTGATCCCCATGGTGATGCTCATGGTCGCGTTCAATGAAGAAGATAGCGTAAAGGGCATAGATAATTCCGGGAATATATCCCAATATCGTCAATATCAAGAACCCAGCCAACAAAAAAAATACCCAATTCAGATCTTTTTGCAAATAACCCAATTACCCAATTCAGATCTTTTCGTAAATAGGACTTAGGATTCTAATTATTATTACAGAAAGAGCAAGAGAGAGAGAGAGATTGCAGTGCAGAAGCCATGGCGAAGGCAAACACCCAAAGGGGTAAGCAAGATTGCGAGCAAGACATCACACAGAAGTGCACAACTCGATGCCATGGTTGGCCTGTGTTTTGATTTTGACCCAAACCCGAGAAAAATCTCGATCTGATTTTGATTTGGAGATTTTTTTGGAGAGAGGAGAGTACAGAGGGAGATAGTGAGAGTGAGAGAATGAGGATACCTGCTCTCCCACCGGCGATGAAGGATGGAGGATTTAGGGTTTTGGGGGAGGGAAAACGAGAGAACAAGAGAGATAGAGAGAGGTTAGAAAGAGAGTGAGAACGAGGGAATGAGAAGATATCTACCCCGATGGTTGGTTGTTGAGGGGTGTGTTCTTCTCCGATCCAAGCAAATCAAGAAGAGCTCAAACTATCTCCAAGCTCACGTCTTTCAAAAATCGACGGAAAGGAGAGAACGAGAAAACGAGAGCTTTGGGGATTTAGGGTTTTGAGAGCGAGAGAACGAGAGCTTAGAGAGAAGTTAGAGAGAGAGAGTGAGAAATGTAAAATGGATAGAAAGGAAAAGGTTTTGGGGGGGAACCTGTTCCAACCGGTTAGTCTTTTTTTTTTTTAACAATACAAAGGTGGTTTTACATTTAGAAATGGCGGCTGATACCTTTTACGTCTCCATGGTAAATTTCGGAAAAATGACGTAAATGAGTACCTTTTGGGCGTAGATTTTTACAATTGAGACGATTCGTCCGCACCATAGTTGCGTCCACAAAGAAATACAAGTACTCCCCGAAGGTACCAAACGTGTGACTTGAAAAGAACAAGATGGACACCACTTTTAACCCATGGCACAAGCAAGGACAGTGGCTATCAAATGAGTGAACAAAGGTTGCTTAAAGGACAAGAAAAGGACCAACAAGGGCACAAAAATCAGCCAAGAACGAGCAAAAGCATCTGTATGCCTTACCTATAAGGAGTTTGCCATTACTGCAAGGATGCTATAGGGACTTTGTGGTAAGGGCAAGGAGTTTGCCTTAACGGCGGTGATTCAATTTCCTGTGATTTTTGGTCATTTTTCATCCGAATTTTGAGATATAGGGGGCATTTTTGAAATTTCTCACAATGAAACTTTTAAGGGATTTAATTTAGGGTTGATCTAAACCCTTCAATTCAAATCATCATTAAATCTTAACCCAAGGTTGGTGGTTTAATACCTTAGTTCATCCTATTCCAAACCCTAAGTTCTCATTTCCACCACTTTTCGATGTGAAAAATGTGGGGTATTACAAACTCCGCCACTCAAATCCTTAGAGTCTTGTCAAACCAATATCAAGACCGTTCCTCCGGTCGAGCCCGAAAGCCTTTCGGCTAGGAATCCTCTCCTTACCATGCATTTGTAACGATCAGAGCTCAAAAATTCGGTCCGCTACCTTGTCCATAATTGACCCAGACGTAGCGCCACGATTTGGGTCAACGTTATATCATCCGTGATTTAAAAGTAAATGAATGATTTTGATGCTAAATAGGTAGTAAAAAACTACTAATAAACCATATAAATTTCTCACGACCATAAGGTGGGAGGTAGAATCGCCGACCCGGGAATAAATGTCGGATTTTTAAGCTTTTATATTGTGGATTTGGCCGTGGGTTTGAATTATCGTAAATGGGTTTACTTCTTTAGGTGGCCTTGACTAGATATAAATTAAAGTGAATGGGTTAGGATTGATTTAGGTCTATATTTTCCATTATTATTACTTTCAATTCACCAACATTTAGTGAATGGGTTTGCTTTTTTGGGTTATAGTGATTTATTCTTTTTATTTTATTTTTGATAGAGGGTTATGGTGAATGGGTTTGGGTTATAGTTAAGATTATTTAAATGATTTAAAGTAAAAAATTACAGTTAGACTAAAATAAAGTAATTTTAATTAACTAGATTAAATTTCACATTTTAAAATAAATACATACAAATCACAAAAGAAAATACATATAAATGACAGAAAAAAGTACATATAATCACAAGAAAAAAAATACATATAATCACAAGAAAAATAACATAAAAATCAAAATTTCTAAACTACTAAATTGATCAACATAAAAGGAAACCAAATACATAACAAAAAACAGAAGGAAAATCGAAAATACCTTGAGGTCACCGGAGAGAGGCAGATTACCGGAGAGGGACGAAGGTTGAAGAAGTCGGAGAGTGTGGAAGATCACCGGAGCCGAGGGAGGGAGGAACGCCGGACCCAAGCCGATTGAGGGGAGAATTTAGGTTTTACGTTTTTGGGGTGGGATAGAGAGACAAACGGGAGAGTGATTACTGTGGGACAGGGACGAAGGTTGAAGAAGCCGGAGAGTGTGGGAGATCACCGGAGCCGATTGAGGCAGGGAGAATTTAGGGGTTACAGTTTTTTTGGGTGAGAAAGAAGAGACGCCGACGGCCGGGGATTAATGTTTGCGGCTTCTCTGTGCGTTAAGTGGCAGAAGGACATTCATTGCACGTATGTGGAAAGTTGGAGCACGACAAGTTTGGAGCCGGCGATGGGAGAACTCGAAGAAGACTTAATTTACCCTTTTTTCTTTATCTCTGGCTCGGATTTGATCAACTCCTCTTCTTCTTTGCGGCGTGCCAGAAAATAGAAGAAATTGCAGAGGTTGGTGGAGGCAGAAGACAACGATAGTCTTCGGTAATTATTATGTTCTCTAAGGGCATTTTCGGAAGGCCGAAAAATGGGTACGAACACCCTTAACCACTAATTATATACAACAGATAAATCAAATATTTAGGATAAAACTCAGCAATTCTCTAATCCTTAGAACACAATATAGAACTTAAACTTAATAGATGCCTAAAACATCGAACGACATTATTAAAATTACACAATAATTTCTCTATTTCCTCTGTACAATTTTTTTTTTATATCACTAGGTTTTCCAAAACCTTCTTAATAGATGAAGGAAAATGAAAATAGCGAAAAAAAAAAAAATGTGTCCAAAACCTCAAAAGTCAACACTATAAATACGAGAAAATGCTCCTTAATTTACTCCTATTATCTAATCTAAGACCAGCCATATGCAATCATACCACTAGCAAATACTACATGGTGTAATTAGATATAATTCCCATACTTTTAGAGCTTCCACAATAATCCCACTTAAAGCAAGTTCCAAGAACAACAAACAGCTAACGGTTATGGAGTAAAAGAACCCTGTTGACAAAGATAGCAAAATTAGAAAGGAAAAACTGTTCTAATTCGGAAACAAAACTTCTTTTAGAGCTTTTAAGGTAATCCCACTTAAAGCAATTACAAAGAACATCAAACAGCTGAATGTAAAGGGGTCAGGGTCGGTGGGAGGATTAAATGGCTAATTATTGACATTCAACTTGTAATCAAACTTAAATATTCTATTAAGCTTTCAAGCATTGCAATCACAAGTACAAATAGAACAAGAACTTAAATTCTCATTACCTGCTCCACGGTCCAGTACTTTTCCTATGCACGCGGTCATTGGTGGTAGTAGTAACAGAAAAACAGCTCAGATTAATGCACGACCAAGCTAGAGGAAGTCAGCTACTCAATTTCAGAAGTCAGTTGCCAACTTCTATAGATATGGTGGAGCGGCCTTGGCAGAACATACATTCAATTGCATTTCTCATTCAGAATAAATTTGTTCCTTCATCTTCTCCCATACCTCAGGGCCATTGGGATGACGATTCACTTGAGTAACAAATCTTTTATCCGAGTTTGCAATAATAGTGCTCAAAGCTACGTCATCACTCACGGTTCCTTGATCTTTTAGCCAATTATACATTGAAACTCGTAGCTTGATCCTCTTGACAGAAAATGAGAGGAACAATGGGTATGCTACCAGAGCAGAGATGGGATAACCCAGACTAAGAAGACAATTGATTTTCATCTCAAGAACCTCCTTACTTTGACGGGTAATTGCAGGATTCATGATAACCACTTCTTTGGCGTCATTTTCATTTAAACCAGCATTTACCAAACAAACAAATCTCTTTTGAAGTTCCTTTCCTTTTCCTCGGAAAGTCCTAAGTGCCTTTTTCATTTCGTCCGAATTTTCAACAAACCCCAAGTATGATAGGAACTTAATCTTCTCTGGCATACCCTCAATTGCGGAAGGTGGTAATGGTTTAACTCTGGATCCCAATACCCAGTTCTTTATTTCTTGGGGGTTTCCCTTGATAATTTCACAAAGTCGTTTAATCCCAGTATTCAAGAGTGTTAATAAGCTGTTAGTTTTTTTCAAAGAACATGAACCGAGTAACACTGGGTAAGCACAAACTAGGTTCGCAATGTCCTGGAAATCCATCTTAATATTAACAAAAAAGAGATAGCAATGCCTGAAATTCGAAACAAATTTTTGAAATGGAATCTTTGGGAGCTTCAAAAACATGGAAGTTATGTCGCTAGCTGATGCTCCAAATTTTAGCAAGAACCCAATTAGTGGGATGGTTGTACTTCCAGAGTCTTCCAGAAAAATTTCTGGATGCTTATGTAATAATCCTTCCAATTGCTCATTGCTGAAACCTAACTTGCTAAATAAACACAAAACCTCAAGCGTAAACTTCCAATCATAAGACTTTCCCTCCGATAATTTATCCACAACCGATTCAGGTCCAACCCCGAAACTCTTTATCCTTTCTAAAACCTGAAAAAATTCACCAGCACACCCGATCAAAATAGGGGGGGCTGAAGTAACAAGCTTAACTACAGAAACTCTATCAAGCCCTGCCTCTTGCAAAGACCGGATCTTCGAGTCCAAAACCCCGTGATCATATCGAAAAACCTCATTAGCCGCCTTAAAAATCTTCCCAATCTTATTCCTATCAATACCAGATGCACACAAAGTGTGATAATTCTCTAGCAATGCCTTATCATCACTAAGAAATATTAGATCGCGAGGCAGATATAAAGCATACTCCGAAGGCCTCAAACCCATACTCTCGAAAAAAGGATCGAACTCATTTATAGGATGGTAACGCAAGTGCCGGGTCAAAGACCATTCAAGATTCTTTTCATTCTCAGCCTCTTTTAACAGCTTCACGAGAAACCTCGGCGAATTTCGACTCATATGTTCAGCATCCACATACGGTAGACATCTAGTATAATGCAAGTACTCAATCAAAGTCGTTTGCGCTTCTCGTCTCCTCATAAAAGATATGTTACTTGCCTCTTCATCATCCACTTCTTCACCAATTTTAGGTTTAACACCAGCATTTGACCCATAAAACCTAGGGTTTTGAGCAATGTAGCAATACCCAGTTTCACAAAAACTTGGTTTTGATGTTCTAAAGATGTTTTCAGACAAATGAAGAGAAAGCCATATGAGAAAAGACTCAGATTTTAGCTTTCTCAAATGGCACATAGCCATAACCGACAGAATTTGAAGTTTAAAGAATGATAACTTTCAAGGAATTAGTATAAATTAAACTGTCGAATAGGCTTCTATATAATTTCTGACCTTGAAATGTTGATGGCTACTGTTTTCTGGGAAGAAATTGAGGACTTGAACTGTTGAACTAGGAAGAAACGCGAGCGGCTATTTTGTATGTGCCATTTGAGAGGGCACAGCAGAGTTTGGGGTTCGTCTGTAGAAGAACATTTGAAATACCTACACTCCTCCTAGCATTGATAGGGTTAAATACTCCCTTCGTTTTCGATTTAAAATTAAATAATAAATATTTATTGCTTTTCAAAAAAATTAACTTGATCTATACTCCTCACAGCATTGAGATGGTGGTTTAATACTCCCTTTGTTTCAAAAAGAAGTATTCGTTTTAATCAAAAAAATTCACTTTCAAAAAAGTAAGTTACAAATATTTATTTTCTCGAAAAAGTTATGTAAATATTCACAATTTGGTCATTTATTAATAATTTGTTAAAGAGAGAGATAAAAATAAAATTACGAAATTTTGATGAGAGGAAAAAAAAATATTAGTATATCACGGTATGTTGATTAAGTGATTTAAGCCCACAGGTCCAAAATTTTAGACACTGTCTACTTACTATCCTGAAATAATATTCTTTTCGTCCTTAAATGAATGTTTTGTTTTGATTCGTTCCGATTAATTTTACCAAAATTTAACCATGTTTTTATGAGCATTTACTTGTTCTTATCAAATAATCAAAAATATTATTAATAATTTACTAAATAATTTTATAAACATTCTAATTTTAAAATCTAAATATAATAAATACTCCATCCATTATATATTAGCGACGTATTGTGAGAAAAAAAAATCGTTTTCAATGGATGGAGTAATTATTAAATAATTATTTTAATGATAAATAAATTGATATTTAAATAATCAAAAGAGAAACTAGTTTGAAGAGCTGAAAAAAGTACTAGGAGTAAAGTCAGTCTCATCATAATTTTAATTTTGGCATGTGCTGTGGTCAGTATATGTAAAGTAGAGAGTGTGGTCCGTGTTGAACATTGGAAACTTCTTTCCTTTTTACTTTTGTCAAGTGAGTATGAGGGCTCTAAAATAGGGGCTTTGGCTCTTTGCCTATGCATTCTCATGACCAAACGGCATGCCCCCTTGCCTTTCACTTTTAATTAGGATTGGGTCACTACGTTAAATTGTAATGATATAATGATACATATCATTAATACAAAAATCCATTGAAATGATATATATCATTAATACGAAATATCACTTTTCATCTATATACCCCTACATCTATACAATCTCACAAATCAATTCAAACATTTCACATCACATTCTCTCTCATATTTCCTCACATTCAAACCTTTCACATCACATTCTCTCTCCTCACATCACTTTCAAATCTTTCACATCATGGGGACAATTTAGTCTTTTACTTCATAAATTCATATCACTCATATCATTTTATATTATATAATCTACAGTAGAAAATCATCAAATATCACTACAATTTAACGTAGTGACCCAACCCTTAGTTGGCAAGTTCAAAAATGTCATTTTACAATAAAAATTTTTTTTTTGCTCCAATAGGGCATGAGAAGGGATTGAACCTAAGACTTTACATATTGTAAAGCTCACCTCTACCACTGAGCCACCCCTTGATTCTCCGCCATTTCACAATAATCATTGTGTATATTGATGTTGCACAAAATTATAAATTTTAGTTGTTAATAATGACGAGGATGATTTGAAAATCGTATCAATTTGAATATAAGAAAAAACACCATAAATTGGATGGAGATTTATTCCATAAAAACGCTCTAACATCAAAATTAGTCCTGAGTTCAAAAAAATAAAAAATAACATAATTGATGGAAGTTTTGAGTGTTTTTAGGGTTGAATAATTTATCTTGATGAAACGGTGCTACCCGCTTGTTCTTATATATCTACAAAAGAGAGAGTTATAATAGAATTAGTGCTCTATAGGAAGCTCGTCATTAATTTGATCTTGCCCCGATGAAAAAGAGAGAAATAAAGTTGAAAATGTACACGTTGAATAACTCCTATATAATCGCTTAGTAGAATATTAACTCCTATAATATTTTTTGATCGTCGCTGATTACAAATGATCATAAAATTATTAGGACCCTTAATTTAACTGTAAGAACCAAAAATATATATATATATATATAATAAATATATTTAAGGGAAAACGACTAAGTAACGTTGGTAAACTAACAGATAGTAAGTAAATTAGGACATTTTGGCTAAATGAATGGGCAGGGACCTAGGTAGTAATCTATGAAACTTGAAGGCAAACATTGGAAAAACTGAACTGGGAAAGAGGACACTACCGTGCCCTGCTCTTCTTCATTCTCATCCTCTAGAATTCTTCCCAGGCAGGCATGGAAGGCAGCTCCTGCTGGAAGGATGAAGATTGATGCATGCTCTACACCTCCACCCTTGAAGATGAGCACAAATTTTGCCTCTCCTCTCCAAGAATCCTATAAATAGACACCTCCATTCCTCTCTTCTTCCATCATCAACCCAAGTGTAGTGTAAGGGAATTATAGGAAATCAAAAATCAAAGTGAAATATGTACGTTGTGAGCAAGAAGAGGAGCTAGAAACTCTGTTCAAAAGCTTAAGAAAAGTGAAGGGAATCATCTTGATTGTGAGGATTTCTTCCTTAAATTTGTTGTTTTACTTAAGATATTATGCATAGATTCCTTAGTATTACTTCGTTACGATGATAATCTTGCTAGATTATGTGTTTTAATCAATGGAAATCATGAAGTATAGATAACTGGGTTTTTTGAACAAGAAAGTATTATGAAATGGGTTTTGATTTAATTCTTGGAGGAAAGCTAAGATCATTGATTTGCTTATGCAAATAGGTGATTAAGGGAATAGTGATGAGTTTTGAACACATTTAGAATGAAAGAAAACACTGAAAGGATGGATTAATGAGGTTTAGTTCGGATATTAAAAAACTGGGTAGAAAAGAGCAAAAGTTCTGTCAAACAGCGCTATAGCCCTATTTTTCGCCATAGCACTCTGATAAAAAAATCACCATAGCCCTTTTTTTTTTTTTGCTATAGCAGTGTTGTTCTGAATTTCTTTTCCAAAACTTCAAAATTCAATAATTTTTTCGTTTTAAATCCAAATCAAGTGATTCTTAAGTCGATTCCTACTAATTTTTCGAGTACTTTTCAGAAAAAAGGGTTTTAAGCCTTGAAAATATAGGGAATAATTCGTGTGGTTGTAATTTAATTATCGGTTGTAATATATATATAATACCTAAAATATAACATAATTAGACCTTGGTTAAAAATGCCCTTGTAAATGGTGAGCATCTACTTTATTGCATGATGGAAATTATGAAAGATTATAAATGTGTTTGGGTAATGTATTATGATTCAAGAGAGGGTATATACCCGCCAAGGGAGATCATGATCTTCCAGGGATGAGTTTGGAATCGTCCGGAGGCATGACTTCCAAGGCAGTAAGCGTGTACCCGTGCGTGGTCCCGGAGTGGGCATGGCTGAGGTATGACGCTAGGCACCGTGCTGCAGCGGTAGCCACTTAGGTGGAGTATAAGGAAGGGACCGACGGGTCTTGCAGGAGAAATAAGGTTCGACATCAATAAACTGGAATGGTATTCTTCTATATTCTATAAATGCTTACATGTCTATATATTTGTTATATATGCATGCATAATATCTTGTACACATGCAAACTAGGGTTAAAGGTATCCATCACTGAGCCATTATTGGCTGACCCGTCCCCCTTGAACTCACATTTTTAGGTAATCAAGAGAACGTAGGAGGTGCAGACATTCCCGAGTTCGAGGAATGTGAAGGAGGTACTATCTAAAGTGAACCCCAAAAGTTGATACGAAGGGCGTTTATGTCATATGCCTGCAGCCGATTTTTGCACAACTAGGGTTATATGTAATATATACCAACTTCGGCATGTAACCATCAACACTAGTTAAGTTAAGCTTTTAATAAGATTATGATATTAGTTGTAATAACACAATGTGGTTTTTAGTTGATTTGTATTTTATCCTAATTAGTCTTTAATTGTGACACTTTGATCTTGTGTTGAGATTGGGGTGTTACATTAACATTTTTGCTCGATGAGTACAACTCACTCGCAAGACAGACGAAGTTCAAAAATACTTTACTATATGAAAAAAAAAAAAAGTGCAAGATAATTGTCACAAATTGCATATTCCATCCGTAGCATGTGACTTATATCCTAATCTATCTTGAGATTGATATATCGGACGTGGGTTGAGGTGGGCATTGGGTACCCTAATTGTCACAAATTGCATATTCCATCCGTAGCATGTTTATCATGTTTTTGTTTGGGATTGATCACAGCTTTACAAAGGCCGTTTGGTGAATTTTTAATTTAAATTTATGTTTTTTTTAATTATTAAATAAATAAATGAGTTTGATCTTGAGTTTCAATAGGAATACGAATATATAGTAAAAACATATCCAAATGACCCTGATCGCGCCCGGAATGAACTCGATCCACGTGTCGGCAGGATAGCGGCTCCGGTTGATGATTAAGCGATTACCTGT
>JAOWAN010064103.1:0-11978 GCA_028566635.1 Lobelia cardinalis
TATGGGACCCACAAATAAAACAAAATCAAATCAAAAACCAAACCAACACCAAACCAAAAACCAAACTGTGCCAAAAAGCTGCTATCTAAACGCACTCTTCATGAGTTAGGATGTGATAGTTTATAGCAAGAAGTGGATACTTTTTGTGGAGCTAATGAAATTGATATTATTAAGATGGATGACATTGTTTCTAGACGGGTTCGACTCAAGAGAGATGTCATGGACATCACTAAATATCATCATTATCGTGTTGAAATTTCTTGTGAGATAACTTAAGAATACACTACATTTTCTATTTACTTTATTAGAATTAATATGTTATATTAATTTACTTTTATTTTGTCACAAATAGGTTGCTGACTCTATTATACAAGAGATAGGGGATCGTTTCTCCGAGTTAAGTACACAATTGCTTGAGTGTATGCAACGCCTTGATCCAAGAAATTATTTTTCTAACTTCAATTGTGACAAACTTATTCATCTTGTCAATCTTTATCTAAAAGACTACTCATCAATGGAGCTTCTAAGGATGTCTCAAGAACTTCAAACTTTTGTTGTTTCTATGAGAATGGGAGCACGATTTTCTAATATTGAAGATATCAAGTCTATCAAAGAAGATGGTTGAAACTAGGAAAGATATAAAGTTTACATTAGTCTATCACTTGATTGAATTGGTCTTGCTACTATTTGTAGAGAATGCAACTATGCAACTGTTGAGAGAGCAACTATGCAACTGTTGAGAGAGCATTTTCTGCAAGGAAACATATCAAGACTGAGCTGTGAAATAGGATGGAGGATAAATATTTGAATGACTGTTTGTTGGTATACATCGAGAAAGAAATGTTTGTGGATATTCCTAATGACAGAATCTTGAAACATTTTCAAGATATGAATACTCGTAAGCGTCAATTATCGAACACCATAAGATCTATTGCTATTTAAATTGTAATATTTTAGACTTACTCCTCCGTTGGCTTTCTTTTCGATTCTTTCCGTTTTTGTTGAATCGATGAGAATAATTTTATATTTAAAATAGACGAAATTTTTTCTTCATTTCTTGATTTTCTGTGGATCCGACTCATCTGTTTGTTTGTTCGACCCAAAAAAAAAAAAAAACGGGTACACCCCCTATATAATTTCGCCCCCACACCAATTTAATCCCGACTCCACCACTGCATGTATAAAAAATATCAATAGAAACCTTTACGGTAAGATTGTCATTTGTATAATCATATTTTCGATCATTTTCATTCCAACAAACCAAATATATAGGTCAAAGGGGAGGAACCTCCCTGTGATTTTCGTGTTTTAGGGATGAGCCCCATATACTCTTTTTCATTGGGCTTCACCTCCCCCTACTTAAAACCCGTCAATTTCCATCCATATTTTCTAACGACTTATTTAAAAAGACCTAATTGCCCTTCTTTAAAACACCCCTTCTTCTTTTTCCCAATTCGTACTCCCCCTTCTTCTTCCTTCTTCTTTCCCCTTTATCCCCCACCTTCCCGCCACCGCAACCACACCTCTTCCAAAACCTTAACCCTAATGCTATCTCCCATCTCAAATCCAGTCCAACAGCGGTGCTTTCCTAGTAGTTGCCTCCAAATCCAAGTGCGTCGATTACAATCTTCGATTCTCCTCGTTTGGATTAAACTCTTCATCATCTTCATCTTCCTCTTCTGGATATGGCTACGAATCATATGGCGAGAATAAGGAGTTGCAGAAGAGAGAAAATTTAGAACGTCTTCGAAATGGAATTAGAGAAAATCTAAGCGTTATTCCACCCTTTGCTACTCGGTAAGTTGTGCTCTCCAAATTAAGACCCATTTCTTTGGAACTCAATCATCAAAGCGGGTCTGAGCAAATCTGGTAATCTTTGCTACCTGGTAATCTGAGACAATTTGGGTTGGTCTTGAAAGTGGGAGTTTTTTAGGGGGATTGCGGTGGGGAGGGGGGTCGTTGATTTCAGTATCATCGAGGTGTGGGTAATAAACAATCATTACCCAGATCTGGGATTGGGAGAAAGAATGAGAAGAGAATAGGGATAAAGAGAAATTGTGTTGAAATTTTCTCACAGCTTCAGTTCAATAATTGGGTACCTATAAATTCACTCAGAGGAGAAGTGAAAGAGACGAGAAAAGCTAATCTGGACACACTTTCTCTGCGATATCGGAGACTAGTAAAAGCCCGTGGCGTTTTTTTAAAAAAAATATTAGATAATAACAAAATTTCTAAATAAACAAGAAAAATGAATTAAAATTAATCAGCTAATAAAATATTTAAATTTTATAAATGTAAAAAGAAAAAAAAATGCTTTAAAAAAACTTTAAAAAAAAAACCCCAACAACATCCTCCCTCACCCCCAAACACTTTCTCTTACACATCTACACTTTCTCTTACACACCTACATATCCTCACTTTTTTTTTACATACATACACCCCAATACAAATCTCCTATTCATTATTATTTATTTAAAATGGACCCTACAACTCTCATTTATACTATTAGATAAAACAGAAGAGAAGTTTGTTAACACTATCCAAGCAAAAATTAAAATTCCCACTAAATGAAAAAGGACATATGGAGTTTAGAGTGACCCTCTCAAGGTTTAGTTTGACCGGAGATGAAGTAGTACTTGACTAAAAATTTTAGAAGGAGAAGAAAGGAGTACGGCTGGGATCAAATTAAGGGAGGGGGTGAGTTTAGATTAAGTTATATATAATTTTGAGTAGATAATTCTAATTTAACTTGGGATATATATATATATATATTTTAAATTTATTTCATGCCAAATTATGTTATACTTAATAGTAAGTGGATTAAAACTATTTTCTTTTTAGTATAAATAAATTTTAATTTTAATTATATATGTATATTTACATGTTTGATTAAATTTTTTTTAAAAATAAAGTATGTTTAATCCTAATTAATTATAATGTATATATATGTATATGTTTGCATAATATTATATTGTTCTCTTAAGTATATATATATTTTTATTAATTGCTTTATTTTTTCCTGTATTTTAATTTTTTTAAACTTTATTAATTACATTTTTATGTTTATTTATAAATTAATACTTAAATTATCTTTTAAAAAGGGGGCATAATTTTTTTTTATACTTCTACAAAGGATATACTTTTCAATCCATAACTTTTCTTTCGCTTTGGTCTTTTCCAATGGATGAAAACTAACACATTTAACGGTAGGAAGGTGAAGCCCAACAAAAATATATATATATATATATATATATATATATATATGGGGCTCATTCCAAAAACACGAAAAGTATAGGGGGTCCACCCCCCTTAACCCCAAATATATTTTAAAAAACGGAACCAAATCATCAAATCGATTAATCAATTTTATGATTTCGACTTATACACTCCTATATGTATTATTATCCAAATTAATCAATATCACAAGCACACTTGAATCTTATATATGATCAATCATCCCCATAATATTGAACCATGCACAAATGATTTTGCTTTGATCCAACCTATTCATTTCCTATCATCAAATGCAAAACCTAAAAACATCAACCGCATCATTCATGCATCACATGCAATGGTTGATTGTCCCTTTATGGAAGTCACAACAACAACAGCAACAACATCAAAAGGAAAGGAAAGAAGAAAAAAAACGCAACATATGTGGCATGTGAGGACTTCATCATTGTATATAATAACCAAAACCGACCAACCCCATTATTATAGTATACTATATAGTGTTTTGGGAAAGGGTCATAATCTAATCTCCGAATTATAGAAAGTTCAACCTTCCATTTTTATATTGCCATCCAATGATTTGTGTTGCTAGTTGTTTATGCCTATCGCATTGCTGCTTCTTAGTTCATCCTAATTTAGTAATTAATCTATCTATTTCAGATTTAAATATTTGTAGTCATCCCCTTCCTATATACTCTCTCCCTAGATCTCTTTGTTCCATTTTAATCCTATATTTTTGTAGTAATTCAAAAACTTAAAGATTGGAGCTATGAGTCATTGTCAAATTCTTGAAATAAAAATAATTTATTGAAATACTAATATTCACTAACTTGGCTTTGTTATAGTAATGTATCATTTCACATTTTCACATCAAAAAGATAATAGAATTTCATATGATTTATTATTTGTAGTCTCTCCTACCCATTTAACATCATTATGAACTTTTAGATTATCTGTGATCGGCTCTTGATTCAAGATATTGTACTGATGTGACCTAGTGGACGGTCCGATAGCAAACAGGTTGGATTTTCGGACCGACATATTCTCCCCCTAATACGGGTTAAATCAAAACAATTCCTAAATGATCAGAAAGTCGGAACAAATATTGTTCTGATCTTATAAATAGTTCCTTGAAGTTAAGTATATTTCATGAAACTATATATAGAGGAACGCAATTAAAATATGCACAAAGACCTAATTAATTAATTAATTATGCATGATAAGGTATATATATATATATATATATTTTTTTTTTTTTGCCCCAAGGGGGCATGAAAATGGATCGAATCTGAGACCTTACATACTGTAAAGCTCGGCTTTACCACTGAGCCACCCCTTGGTTCCCTGATAAGATATATACAATATATAGTCCACCGCCTTTTCTATCTATTACTTAACTCATGATGACGACGGTAATCATAAATTAAGTAAGTACCCTTGATTAATTAAAGTGTTGGTCGAGGTTATCTTATCCTATCTTACATGTACATTGATGATAAATATAGTATACTAGTAAATGCCCGTGTCCAAGGACACGGTGCTCGTACACGGCGCAATAATTTTTGATGATTTATTTTTTTAATAATTCATATTAAATATAAAAATTATAAATATTAAAGATCCGGACTCCAAAATCCCACTATAATTTTTATGCCTTGGCTTGGCTTGGGCTGTATACCTTTTCAGTGATTTTCAAAGATAACCAGCTACTACAGTAATTAAAGTTACTCATGTAATGGTAATCCTTAATTAATCTAATTGTCAAAGTGGACTTTGGCAATTAATCAATCCATAGTTTGTGGTCAGTGAGTGCTTAATTATCTTGGTCATTAAGTATTAACAAAGTCAACGCAATAGTATTTCTTCAATTTTTCTCTCAAGCATTTTGCGTCTATTTGGGTATCTATAGGTTCTCTTTTTAAATTCTCTTGATGCTGTTGAATGTTGTCCTTGCATTTATCATTATTGTTATTCTTTCTTGTCCCAAGATGATTTTCTTTTCTTTTTTTTTTAAGGAAGTCTTTGTGATTACTCACTTATCTTTAATGTGATTTAATTTTAAAAACAAAAAATATGTATTATCAATAGACTGTACATCGTTGTCAAAATGATTACTATTAAACGATAAACTAGAGACCGAGTATTTAATTGGAGGATTTTTGCTAATTTTCGTTTTTGTTTTTGAGCTTTTATCTTTTATTGATCCTATAATTATTAATGTATTTCTCGCTTACTTTTTATTTTAATTTTTATATAAAAACATAAATTTAAACTAAAAATCTTTCTACTAAATACATCCTAAATTATTTTATACTCCCTTCATCCCGTAGTAGATTATCTTTTAAAAATTAAAATTTTTTTCATAATAGTTGTTCTTTTAGAATTTTTAGACTTTTTTTACTCGTATTTTCCTAGTTTACCCTCCTATTTTTCCAACTACTCATGATCATTAATTGTATTTACATCTTTTACTATCAATAAAGAGACTTTATTTAATAAGGGTGAATTTGTCAATATATATTACTTCTTAATAAGTGTGTACAAAATAAAAAGATCATCTATTGCGAGACGGAGGGAGTGTATAATTTTAAAAATTACTCAAGTAAATATATAATTCAACCATTTTATATATGATAGTGATATGTTATAATAAAAATATATTATTTTTAACACACTTAAAATAAAACGAATGAAATATTACAACATATTATAAAATAGAGTAAATTTTGTCATAAATTTTTACTGTCTCTACATTCAAAGAATAACAATATTTAGGGTGTGTTTGGATAAGTGATTTATTGATTTGGTTTTTGAATTTTTGTAATGATTATAGTAAAAAGTAAAAAAGAGATAGAGAAAAAAAGTGTGAGACCAATAAAAAAAATAAAAATTAAAAAACTGGAGTGAAATTACCTAGAAAAATACAACTTTAGGTGCCCAAAAAAAGTCTAATACACATATTTGAGGCCCATTGAATAATTAATTTGAGTAACAAACTAATTAATACAGTATTTAATGTGATATGTATACTCTTTTTAATATATTCAATGCTCTTTCAAATCGCATTAATTACATAATTTATTCTCTTCCGTAAATCAAGGCACTTACCTATAACAAATTTATTTATAAAAGAATCCCACTCATTTTTAAAGAGAAAATAATATATCAAGCATCTAGGTTAAGAAAAATTATATATATAACCATCATACTCTTTTTTAAATGCATCATACTCTTTCGTATACTCATCATATTTTTTTTATATTATACATAATTTTAAATATATAATCATCATAATTTTTTTCATATACATCATACTTTTTTGCATACTCAGCATACTCTTTTTTATAGTATACATATTTTTTTAATTTACGTTAAAATGTTTATATGCATATGACCATTATAATCTTTTTCATATACATTATACTCTTTCGAATACTCAGCATACTCTTTTTCATATTATACATATCTTTTTTAATTCATATGCATATGTTTATTTTTTATAATTAATTTGGATAATAAATTAATTAATGCAGTAATTAATGTGATATGTATGCTCTTTTTATTGTATTTCATGCAATTTCAAATTACATTAATTACGAGATTTTCAATGCAGAAATTAATGGATGATTTTTGGGTTAACAAAAAATTCAAATCTTTTTCATATACATCATACTCTTTCGCATACTCAGCATACTCTTTTTTATAGTATACATATTTTTTTAATTTACGTTAAAATATTTATATGCATATGATCATCATAATCTTTTTCATATATACATTATACTCTTTTGAATACTCAGCATACTATTTTTCATATTATACATAATCTTTTTTTAATTCATGTGCATATGTTTATTTTTTATAATTAATTTGGATGACAAACTAATTAATACAGTAATTAATGTGATATGTATGCTTTTTTATTGTATTCCATTCTCTTTTAAATCACATTAATTACGAGATTTATCCTTTCACCGAAAATTAAGTCAAAAATAAATAGATGATTTTGGATTAATAAAACCCCAAATTTCACTTTCGATTATCGCTTACTTTTTATGGAAAGTGAGATATACATGTTAAGGAGGCGTTTAATATTAGAAGCACGCTTAAAATAATTTGCAGACCTAATGCACCTACTTCTATGTGTAGGTGGGCCCCATAGGTGTAAGGTAGTAGTAGTACTACCATCTTCAACACGCCATTCGTAATGATTTGGGACTTGGAGAAAAAGGTTTGTTCGTTGAAATTTGGGAAAAGAAAAATTGACTTTTTTGACTAGGAGACAAAATTTCAAACCTCTCATTCTTACCCCCTAGCTTGAATTTTTTTTTTCAGGTAAGAATCGAACAGAAATTGATCTGGAATGTTTGAGGTATGAAATTGAGAAAATGGAGTAATGGAGGGGTTGGTGGCGTCAAATAATTTGCATGATTAGTATATGATGAAAATTTCTTTTATAATTATTGCCCAAAAAATAGAAATTGTTTCATAGGAGTAGTATAATACTTTCATTCAACTTAAAATAATTAGAAGCATGCTTAATTTGTCGTTTTGCTGGACAGTGATCTCACTCTGCATGATGTTCCACAAAATGCTAACGCTATGGCGGCTATGACTTTGAATAAAAAGTCAAATTTGCTTTTATATTAAAAAAAAAAGTCCTTCCTCCAAATGAGCTGAATTAAGTTAAATTTTTATAAATTTGAGTAGAATTTATTAAACTTTTTTAAAAGTGGAGTTTCTACTGTTTAAATCAAACGTCAAACATATAAAGTGGGGCGAAATGATTAGCGACCTTTGCAGCGAATGAGATACCTGCGGCGAGTTTTCGCGAACCAAGTTATTAGCGACCTTTAACAAGTTTTGACGAATCTTGATAAGCATTCACGAACGTTGACGAGTCATGAGCCAACAAAGAAATGAACATTTTTAATAATTTGTTATGATTTATGTATTTTCTATTATAATACTGTGTATTTGTTTAGGTTTTCTTTTCAGTTTAATACTTTCATTCAATATTACTAATTAATTGACCCTTTTGAGACTTTCATTCAATATTAATTAATTGAGCCTTTTGGACCTATTAATCAATAATCGAGTTGAGCTTTAACAAATCAAGTCATTAACGAGTCGGCTTAAGTTGGACTCGCAAAGTATGATCAAAATGAAAATGATGTTCGGCAAGTGAAAGTCGAGTCGAATTGAGCTTAAACAGATCAAGTCGAGTCGAACTTACGAGATAACCTGACTCATTTACAGTCCTATCAATACACCAATACCAGTCACATATTCAAGGCACGATGGGTAAAAGTTTAAGAAATACTTATATTAAAATAAAAATTTTAAAAATAATTTTTTTTCTTAAAATTTTAAGGTTTTCTAGAAAGTCTGTCCTTGCATCATACATCCCAAAATAAGTGTTTTAACTTTTACAAATAATTTTAGAAAATAATTGTTTTTAAAATATATGAACGCAAATGATTTATTTAAATGAATTTAGGGCTATAATTCAATCTTGAGTATTTAAAAGAGAAAAATTTTGGAAGAAGACACTTATTTTAGGACATTTATAGGAAAAAAAAAAAGAAACTCAAATATCTCTTTAGAGTACATGATATTATATTTAAAGGGAATTTAGGAAATTATATGAAATTTTCTTTACTTTCATGCTACTAAGAAAGGAAATTTAGGAAATGTAGGTTGGGTACTGAATGGATGAATTGAATTTACTTTAGTAGAGTGGGGTTATTATTGCTAAATTAAATTCTGAAGGAAGTTCCAAGTCATGAGAAATGGTGGCAAAATATCTTAAAGAAATTGTGCTAACAATTTCCAAATGCTTTGTCCACGACGCGATACTCTTTTTTTTTTTTTGGTCCTAAGGGGGCGTGCTCTTCCTTTCTTCCTTCCTACTCGAGGCTTCGAAAAGTCAACCTAGCTACTCGTTTTAGTTGTCGACCGACCCGACTCATTTTTGAAAAGCATATCTTTGCAGCAAAACTCACTTAATTTTTCTCTCTAATTTGTCCTACAGTTTTTCTATCTATCGTTCTTATTTTTTTTAATCATTACAAAAATTAAATTAAAAATCATCAATCTAAACACACCCAAAGTGGTTTCTTACTTTCGAAATCAAATTTACGAGAAAAAAACTGAATTTTTGTTTTATGTTAGGGATATAAACTAGTCGAGTTGAGTTGGCTCTAAATGGAATAGCGTCGGGTTTAAATAGGTCGAATCGAGCCCACGAACTGATTCAACTTGTTTACAGTCGTATTCTATATAGTAGGAAAAAAAACTTAATTAAGATATGTTTACACTCGTTTAGGGAATGGATTACTGTGATACCAAATGTTGATCAAGGAGACATATTTGTATGGGGGCACAATTTCTGCCAAACCAACCATAAGGGGTATTGAAAAGTAGGGAACTCAGAGCCAGCAAGCTCACTCAATAAAAATAGCTACACATTTTGGCTTGTCTTTCGTTATCCCTGCTACCATGAAGGGATAAATAGTTGAACTGTGCAATTTAACGCCATCAAAACTATTGCTCAGTAATCGGCAGGATGGCAGATCATATGAGGAGGTGTGTTTTACTTTGCAGAAGCTGAATCATTTTTGTTGCTCTACGACTGGGGGCAACAGTAGCGCAAGTCTACCTTTGTACCTTGCAATTCGTTACAGTCTTTCTGTTAGTAATACTGCAGTGAGATATCAGACGACTTCATCAGACACCTTAGTCATCAGATAACTTCATCAGATGACTCCGTCAGATGACTTCATCAGACAACTCCATCAGACACCTTAGTCATAAGATGACTCCATCAAAGGACTTCATCAGATGACTCCCTTCAAGGGTGTTAAGTGTCAGTTTGTTAATTCTTGAGTAGCTAAGTGTCTGTTAGTTGTTAGTTAGTTGAAAGACAGCTGTCGACAGCTGTCATCTTCTTCCTATTTGATTTTTCCCGCATATTATTGATATATCTGTAACAAACTCATATCTCAAAACATTATTGAATAGAGAAGCACAATTCATTATTTCTCTCTCTAGCTCCTCTTCTCCCAAATACCAAATTATCATGGTATCAGTTTTCGTTCAATTCACCTTCTTCCGCGCATAACTTCTGGAAATTGTTTCCAGATCTGAATTCCTTACACAAATCCTCACCTTCGACTGTCATTTTCTCTTCGTTGCCGATTACTCTGTTCCTGGTTCGTAAATGGCGATTGGTGCAGATTACAACGATCTTGCTGGTCACAATGATGACACTGTTCAACCGATTACTGATTATGATCTGGCTCTACCTAACTGTCATTCTCTTTACTTGCATCCAAATGACACCCCTGGCATGATTCTTGTTTCTGAAACCCTAACTGGCACAAACTATAATCAATGGCGTTGTTCTATGTTACTGCATCTTTCTGCTAGATTCAAATTAGGAATTATCAATGGACTGCACTTATGTCCACCTGCTGATTCCAAATATTTCCCTTATTGGATTCGATGCAATGACATGGTAGTTGGATGGATCTTGAACTCCATATCTGCAGAAATTAGAGTCAGTGTAGTCTATATCACATTAGCCAAAGACCTCTGGGATGATCTTGCTACCAGATTTACCCAGGGTAATGCTCCTCAGGTCTTCAACCTAAGGAAAGAATTGACTCAATTATCTCAAGGCTCTCTTTCCATTTCATCCTATTTCACCAAGTTTCGTTCTCCTTGGGATGAACTTGAAAATCTAACCAATGTTGTCAAGTGTACTTGTGCTGATGCACCCTCATATCAAGAACAAAATACACTACACAAGTTAACTCACTTCCTAATGGGCCTCAATGAAAAGTATGCTCATACTAGGAGTGCCATTTTGGCTATAACTCCCTTGCCATCTCCGCCTAAAGCAATTTCTATGTTGGAAAATGAAGAAGGTACTTCCCAGCAGTCCTATAGTTCTTCTTCAGACATCACTACTGCTCTCTTATCCAAGTCCAGATCATATACCTCTAAACATGTTGCTGGTACTGCACCTTCAAGAAAATATGATAAGGCCTCCAAGGCATCTTTTATCTGTGATCATTGTGGTTCTGGCCACTTGAAAGAATCATGTTTCTTCATCAAAGGATTCCCTGACTGGCATCCTTTGCATGGAGTCACACCAAATCCTACTAAAATGCCTAAGTATCAGAAAGCAAAGTCAATGGTAAATGCTACAACCACTGCTGCAGAGGTATCCCCCACAGTCAATGATGCACTCTCCTCTGGCAGTCCTCAATATCATGACCTGCTCAGTCCTATGGATTCCTCTCTTGGTCATCTCAATTTTTCTGACAATCTGGTAGGTACCACTTGTATCAATCCTTCTGTTGTTGGTTCATTAACTCAAGTAAATGTTGCTGTAGTTGCTACTGATTGGATCATAGACTCAGGTGCCTCTGACCACATTACTTCAAATTATTCTCTTCTTATAAATCCTGTCCCAGTAACATCCCTGATACACTTTTCTAATGGTCAGACTACACCTATTACTCACAAAGGAAAAGTTATTCTAAACTCTCATTTAACTCTTACTGATGTGTTGTATGTTCCTCAATTCAAGTACTACCTCTTGTCAGCCAGCAAAACAGCTTTATAAAACAACATTTGTCTTATCTTTTCTTCCTCTGACTGTGTGTTTCAGGACCTTACAACCAAACAGATGAGGGGGATTGGTAAGCTAGATGGTGGCCTCTATAAGCTCTGTCTAG
>JAOWAN010064124.1:0-11976 GCA_028566635.1 Lobelia cardinalis
AATGTAAGTGACATTTTATTAATGTCCCTTTGATTTATTTATTTAATTAGAACTCTGTAGTAAAAACCCTTTGTTTACGGGGGTCAAAAATGGGGTGTCTACAAGTTTTTTAAAAACCCCATCTCAACCATTTAAAAGTTGACCCTAAAATTTAAAAATCTAAATTTTAATAGAAGTGTCAAATATTGTGTAAATTGTTGTGAAATTTTTCTAAAACTCCATCTCAACCATTTAAAAGATGACCCTAAAATTTAAAAATCTAAATTTCAATAAAAGTGTCAAATAGTGTGTAAATTCTTGTAAAAAATTTCTAAAATTCCATCTCATGCCATTTAAAAGATGACCCTAACATCTAAAAATCTAAATTTGTAACAGAAAATCTTGATTAACACAAGACACAGTAAACAAAATTTAAACTTGTAATTGTTATTTTTTTATGTAATATCAACTTTATTATAAAAAATTTAGCCATATTGAATAATAAATAATTTTTTATGTGATTAAGTTTTTGATTATAAAACTGATATTTACATCAAATACAACAATTAGAAACTATACAGTAACAAACTCGTTATTTAACTGCGAGTAAATCACAAGACACAGTATCAAATCAGTTACTGTGTCGCTCATGTGAGTAATAAATCATAAGACACAGTATCAAATCAGTTACTGTGTCTTGAACGACACAGTAAATAATTTAATACCGTGTTGAAAAAACGTGATAAAATATGATCGATTTTTTTTGTTTCAGAACATATTCATGCGAGCAAGTACATATTTTTAGATTTTATTTTAGAGTTATAAATCATGAAATATTTGTGTTTAAAGTTTAAGGTGAAAAATAAATAATTGTGTTCACACCTAATACAATGACAATATTACTCTTGTTGTTCAATAAATTGTGTTCATACTTAATTTAATCTCAGCTGTTAATTTTTTCTAATTCAATTATTAAGATTGGTTCCTATAGTTCTTATTTTTTAGGTTCTCATTTGAGCACCTTCCTATTCATCTATAATATAAGTTTATATATATATATATATATATATAGTTAAAGGTACTAATTTAGAGATTAGCTAAACTTTTAATTTAGTTAATTCTTCTAATTGTAATATTTTAAAATTAAAGACTGCAAAAACTCTCAAGATCCCAAGTGTTAAAAAGTGGATGAATGACATTCTTAAAGCTCTTTTTGTTTACTTTAATATACTATAGTATGAATTTCAAAATAATTGATATTTTAAACACTTTTGTTATATATTTTTTTCTAAATTGTCCTTTTATTTTAATTCAAAACGAATGAGCAATTAATGTCCCAAAAGTTTATAAGAGAAGAATTTGAAGAGATTTCATGTGTGAAGAGAGGAAAAAAAATGGAAAATTAAGAAATACTTAATTCGCTCATTAATCATTGTAATCAAACTTTAAACATCAACTATTTTAAACGGAGGAAGTATTCATTTTAGAATGATATTCTAACTAAAGCATATTTAAGTAGCATGTTCCAATTAGTAAGGATGTGTTATTTACTACCCTAAAATTTTGATAAAAAGGTCCTTATTATTTATCCTCTCTAATTTTTTTACTTCGCTCCATAATCATATTATCACTTTAATACTTTAATTTTAATATTTATACACTTAATCTCTAATCTTTATTATCATCCACTTCTATTTAGTCCTTAATTCCACCTCAAATGTTGAGAGGGATCCCGAATCGAGATATTTTTATCTGACAAAGGGTCAAAATTCGTCTTTTTTCGATTCCCTTCGTAAAGTGCCCAAATCTGGATTATAGTTCTCTAATTCTTCTCATTATGCGTTAATGAATAATATTACGAAATAAAATTTTAAATTGTAAAGTATAATTGAAATATCTTAAATATTTACTCAAATTAATAAAGAATTAATGTAAATAAAACATTTTGACATTTAATAATTTAAGTGTCATTTTAAAATTTAATGTATGAATGTATGTACACTTATACGAAATGATTTTTATTAATGTATGTACACTTACATTTAATCATAATAAAAAGCAAAATAAATTTTATGAGAAATTATAAAAAAAAAAAAACAAACCCATTTTTAAGAAAATCATGTACACTTACATTAAATGTGTACATTTTATACAAAATGTGCAAATATATTAATGCGGTTTAGTACACATATATTAAGAATTTAAGTGTATAAATGTTAAAGTTAAAATATTAAAGTGATTATATGATAATGGATAAGAATGAAAATTAGAAGCATTAAATAATAAGAATATTTTAGTAAAAATAAAAATGAGAGGAAAAAAATTGTAAAAGGGATAAATAGCAACCAGATTATTAATTAATAATTGGCTAGGTTGATTATATTCTTAATTGGACCATTTTTTTTAAGGGTTAATCTCATTTTAGGTCCCAAAGTTTCCGTGGAGTTTCGAAACAGGTTCCCAGGTTCCAAAAGTTTCGAAATGGGTTTTTTTTCCATCATGGAAAAATGGGGGTGGGAGATATGTAGATGAAGTGATATGTGGAGAATGATGGTGTTGTATGTTATCATTCTGATGAACTGGATAGGATGGGTTTAGGGTCGTAGGCGGTGATTGATGGAAAAAGGGGGATGGTAGTGGTAGTGGATGGTTATAGAAGAATTGTTGGCTTGGAAATTTTTGAAATGGTTGTGGGTTGTATGGTTGAAGATGATATGGGTAGTAAGACTATGGGTATGGTGAAGACTGAAATGGGATCTGATGTGTTTGAAAATGTGGTGGAATGTGGACGTTATTGACTGGTGGCATTGTTATGTGGTTATGTGGTGGTGGTGTTTGTGGTGAGTATAGGTTCTGGTGTATGTTATGTGCGTGTTGCTCATGGTAGTAATCTGAGGGGTCATATTAGGAGTTTTGATAAGAGAAACCTTAATCGAGGAACGATTAAGAACTCTTTCTTTCAACAGAAACGCAGGAATGTTGATTGTGTGAGAAAGGATGGGTGGCTAATCAACCCAACAAGCGTAATTGGTTGAAGAACTGACAAGATAAATAAGATGGGTGCTATTAAACCCCTAAGTTGCAATTAACCTAAGAACTCAATAGGGGAAAGTCAATTTGATCAAGAACAAAAATTCAAGAATCAAAGAGAAATTCGGGTTTGAAGACAATCCAATTAAAGGATTAAACACAAGTGAAAACTTGCAAAATTATATTGAGCATCAAAACTAAATTTAGAGTTGCAATACACGCCTATATATAGGCTCAAAATAAAATCCTAAACAATCTAGGAAATAGAAAACTATTTAGAATAGAAAATCCTAGAAGGAAATAAAAATATAACTCAAATTACGACTCCTAAAATAAATAGGACTAAACAACTAAAGATAAGGAAACAAGAATCCTATCTAGTCACGGACGCGGATTCTCTTGTGCGCCAAGAAAGGAAATCCTGCGCTAAGAAAGGAAACCCGCGGCTGATGCTGTACGCTGCTGCTGCCCCTCGCCACGGACGAGCTGATCCTGCGGGCTTAAGGTTGCTCGCATCTCCCTTGCTCACACATTCCTTGCTCGCCTTCTGCTTGTTCCCTTACTAGACATAAAGAAACCATCTTCTGTCTAGCTTCCTCGCCTGTTCCTTGCTCATCATAGCTCGCTATCATTCGAGCAAACCCATTAACTAGCCTCTTTGTTTTCGACCTCGTCAATGACCCAGTAAGTTGTACCAGATCGTGACTTGCCCTAGGCGACCTCGCATCAAGTTTGGTGGTGGCTGGCATGGATACTGATCTAATGGTGTTGGTTGTGCGGTAAAGGGAGGTTGTGTATAAAGTGGGGGGTTTGGTATTTGGTGGTTGTGAAGAGTTTGGATGATATATGCTTGGATTGTATTGATAATATGAATATGGTGGTGGTTGTTTTTTTTGGAGAAAACAGAGTAAGAATTTGACAGAGACTGAGAAGAGTAATAGTACCTTAATTCATCTTCTGCAGCCATCTTCGTCGTCCGAGGAAAGACTGCTTTGATACCACTATCAAGGATTGAACAGGGAATCCAAGAGTATTCAAAAACACAGATCAATGAAGGCAACCAACTCCTGCTGACTGATTTGTATTAATAAGGTAAAAGGATTACAATGAAGAAATAGCAAGCTACTGCTATGCTATGAAAACGAAGGAAACATTATAGCTACTGATTCACTAACTAATCTATTCTATGGAAAGGAAATAATTTCATCCAAGCCTATGAAGTAAACTATCAGGAGCTAATGGAAGGTTAAGCTAAGCCAACAATGGCTGCTACTGCTATGTCTACTGTTTACCCTAATTGAATGACAAAAGACACATTTCATCCAAGCTGCTCTTCCCTCCGGCCTTGCCCTCTATTTAACAACTTTGATTCCTTCCTTCCTGGATTTTTCGCAAGATTGGTTGCAGCCTGGAGGTGTATGTGTGTTGTTTGTTGCATTTCTGTTGGAATTCACGAGCTCCTCACGTGAGTGTGTCCCCTGTTTGCATTCTCTGTTATGCCCTCTTTAATTACTACTGAGATAGACTAATTTGCCCTTTCTTCTATATTTGCACTTCAATGGTACTTAAGCTAAGGCAAACCCAGAATTTTAAGTTATGCCCGTGACAACTTCTAATAGCTGATCAATAGATATATCTGCCTACACGCCCTACACTATAATTTCTGTACTACTCCCTCCGTTCCATAATATTAGTCCTTTTAGAAGTTAAAATTTGTTCCAAAATAGTTGTCCTTTTAGGATTTTTAGGAAGCTTTTACATCTACTTTCCAAAATTACCCTCCTACTTTTTCAACTACCAATAACTATTAATTACACTCAATCTCTTTTCTCATTAATAAAGAGAGAGTACTTAATAAGGGTAAATTTATTAATGTAAATTATTTCTTAATATATGTGCATAAGTCTAAAAGGATTAATATTATGGAACGGAGAGAGTAGTAGATTTAACAGATTTAATAGGACACTCGTACTATCAAACCGAGTCCGGTAATCGAAGGTGTCAAGTCTTTTGAGACCCCTATCTGTTCCACAGCAAAGCACCGGAGGGTAAAAGAAAGGAAAGGGAACGGCAACAGTGCACTGTTCAACGGCAAGAATCCGCTGCTCCGTTTTTGCATACAACAATCACCGGAAATTAGGTCCCACTTCGCCGGACATTCTCCAAATTCGAGCCCCCAATGAAGCAATTGGGGAGGAATGTTCACTTACCTCATCGAATCCTATGCTTTATAGTGGCAACCGTATTGCTGGCGGGGGATTATACAGCTTTCGCTATTAGGTTTCCCGATCGGATCTCCCGTGTTGTACCCGCAGAAGATGCCACGTCAGCGGATCAGATACTGAAGATAGCGGTGTTCGCTCTGGGAAGCTTTTGGAGGTCGGAATCGGTGTTTGGGTGCTTGGATGGAGTTGTCAGAACCACCGTTGGTTACGCCGGTGGGTCCAAGCCCAATCCCGAGTACCGCAGCTTGGGTGATCATGCCGAATCTGTACAGGTATATTTCTCAATTCAATTTCCTTCCAAAACAATTGTTTCTAATTATTAAGGTTGCTTACCTTTGGGAATGGTTATTAGGTCTCTACTTTATAACTACAAAACTTTGGAAAAGCATTTTTTTTTTTGCTTGGCATATGAAGTATTTAATACTAGCAAAATGATGGATCAAAAGAACGTAGTGGAGTTCTAATAGCGATTTAACTCGACATTTTACTCCTCTTCTGCTTTTGAAATTATGAAGCCCCTCATAATGCTTATGATAACTGGAATTTAGATTTTGTTCAAGCTTTTCTCTGATAAATTTGGTTTCCAATTGTTCAATACTTTTGAAAAGCACCCACATTTTGGTGATGAAGTGAGGAACCAAAAAAAAGTTCTCTGCAGCCCCGAGTGATTGTTGTTTTTTTTAGTTTTCACTGAAACGGATGTAGTTAGTTATTAAGAAAATCTGCAAGAAATGAAGTTTTTTCTTTCAGGTCTTTTATAGCTCTGATACCAAAAGGGTGTCGAAAGGTTGACACCTTTTGGGTTGGGCTGTTTTTTAAGATCTTTATAGTGCTTTTTTGGTATGCTGGAATGCTAACATGATTCCATGCAGTTTGAGTACAAACTCATTCCATGGTGGTTCTAAATTTCTAATAGCATGAAAAGAACCATGATTGTAGCATACCAAACGTGCACTTAGTATCCTCACTATAACCTTGTAAGTGCATATTCTTAGATGATAGTTGACAAATGTGAATTAGTTAAATCATTAGGAAACTTATAAATGTGTAATTAGACTGGGAACCGTTAATTATAAATGTGCATTAGTGAGCTGGTAGGGTATATGGGTAGAGCATATCAGTTAAGATGAAGTCGGCTTAATGGGCTGGTGAGAAATATAGTTTGACTATTTGCTGAGAGTGATACAATCAATATGAATAGCATTAAGTCCAAAGAACATGGACGGTAATAGTTAAGAAATATTTGATTGTCTACAGGTGATAGAGATGTGTAGTGGACCAAGGATGCATGTGGCCTATCCAAGCACTTGGGACATTGGTTGATTCTGTTATTTTTCAGTTAAGTGGTTACAGGAATTTGATAATTTGAAATTGATACCCAATCCCAAAATCGCTTCCACACCTTTCTTCATCTCTCTCAGACCATAAGATTGCCGCAACCTCCTATTCAATCAATAGTTCTAACTAAGGGCCTATCAATTTCTTTCTTTCTTTGTTGATGTTGTGTATTAATCAGGTTTGTGTTAGAAGGAGGTCATACTTCTTCCTTTTTTTGTAATTTTTATATTGAGAAAACTCTAGCAGATCTTGCTCAAGATGTTCACTTTTGACTGTATATCTTGCTGAAATCATCAACGATTAGAGTGAGACAAAAATGAGGTGGAGATGTACGTAGTTCAAACTTCAATTCGCAAATATGAAATTTAAGTCCCTCCTGATCTCTGTGTTTGCAATTGCAATTCATCACCCTCCTTTGACCGAAAGAGTGATCTAACTCTATAGTGGGTTGTGCTCGGAGAATGACCACTCAAACCACCATCTAATAATAAAAGCATTCTTAACTCCTCGAGTGTGACATGTCAGAAACAAGATAATGAGTACAAATGATAACATGACATGGTGAAACAAGGAACAATTCGATAAAGAATTTAAGGGATTCACTTACTATTCAGTCAAGCTTTTTGCCTCAATTTATGTTCATATGATGCCTTTCGACTTTTATGGTGTTGGATGCCATGATTAGACTGATTTCGTCCTTAGTATGTGATGTTACTTGTTCATTATTCAAAAGTTCGTAAGCAAACGTTGGAGCTTCATGGAATGTGCTTGCAGTTGGGGATGGTTCCTTGTAGGAGTTGCAATTATATTATTATATAGGTTTTGCTTTTTGGCTGTTAATTTGGAAAACATAAAGTTAGGAATGAGATTAATTTCCATTTGAGCTTGTTTGTGGGAGGCTAGTCTATTTTTTCATACTTCTTCGGTGTTGAGCTCTTATGCTTCTCTTGTTGGGTGCTCGTTTAACCAAGCGGTTAGAGGGTGGACGCATGCTTATTTTCCCTTAGGGGTTGGGTTACCTTAACCAACTCTTATCTGTCCAACATCCCAATTAACTTCTTCTCTCTATTTAAGTTACCCGTAGGTGTTGCCCCACAACATTAGAAGGGATTCTTAGCCATATTTTTGTGGAGTGGAGGTGGAGCAGAGTGGATATCAGATATCATTTGGTGGCATGGGATGGTGTGAAAGGACCCAAGGAGGAAGGGGGTCTAGTCTCCTAGGACTTGGGAACCTGATCTTCAAGAACATATCCTTGATTGGTAAATGGTTGTGTTTTTCCCGTTAGAACCACACTCTCTTTCGCATAAAAGAATTTGAAGCAAGTCTGGTGCACATAGGAAGGGGGGTCAGATGCTTCAACTGGCCTTCCAGACAGGTATACAAGTCCATTGAAATTTATACATAGTTGTTATCATCTTTTCCTTCCTCTTAAAGAATTCTACCTCGCCTGCAGATTCTTCTTTCATCGTCAGGGAGGGTCTTGATTTTTTTTGGGATGGGCATTTTATGAGGAATTTGAACGACATCCTGGACATCCCTTTTTTGCTTATTCAGCTCTCTTCGCTTGCCCCCTTGGATCATCCAGACCCCCAGTCCTGAACTACCGAGTCTTCAAGCTCGTTTTCAGTCAAGTCTTTTTATGCACATCCTCGCCTGATCATGTTCGGATTGATTTCCCTTTCCTTTAAATTCATCTTGAAGTCCAAGTTTTTGTTAAAGAACAATTGTAGAGAGTATTTGCTTGGTCTTCGATTCCTAACCAGCTGAATATCTTGATTGGAATCAGCGGCATTGCCCGTATAAGCCCTTATCTTCGGATGTTTGCACTATGTGCTTAAGTAGTAAACGACATGGAGTCCCTGGACATTGCTTCTTTGCTTATTCAGCTCTCTTCGTTTGCCCCCTTGGATCATCCAGACCGGCAGTCCTGAACTACCGAGTCTTCAAGCTCGTTTTCAGTCAAGTCTTTTATGCACATCCTTGCCTGATCATGTTCAGATTGATTTCCCTTTCCTTTAAATTCATCTAGAAGTCCAAGTTTTCGTTAAAGTACAATTGTAGAAAGTATTTTGCTTGGTCTTCGATTCTTAACCAGCTGAATATCTTGATTGGAATCAACGGCATTGCCCGTCTAAGGCCTTATCTTCGGATGTTTGCACTATGTGCTTAAGTAGTAATGAGACACGTGATCATCTTTTTTTTTTTTTTTGCATTTTCGGTCTCTTGGCGGTTGTAGAGTTTGTTGTTTGCGGTGCGTGGAGAAACTTGGATTGCTTCCCGCTTAGTGCAGGGAGATGTGTTTGATTAGATTGTTGCATTTTGGTTCTGAAGTGGAATTCTAAAGTGTTATGGGGGTGCTGTTTTAGCTTGTTAACACCCATATTTTCGTAAACAAAGCATTGCGCATAGTAGAGCCTAAAACCTATATTTCAGATCTATAGCATTCTCCACTATGGATTTTGTTTCTTCTACATTTCAACCTATTTAGTTGTTGGGTTAATTGGGTTGCGAAATAAAAAGGTTGGTTGAACTGGGTAGCCCATAGGGTTGATATAGTGCCTATTTGTCCCACTCGGTCGATGCTTCTCTGCTCCTACTTGGTCGATGCTCCTCTCCATTTCGCACGCACACGGTGAGTAGGTTTTACTGAGGAGGAGGAGTAGTAGTAGTAGTTGGGAGGACTCGCCAGGAGTAGGTAGTTGGAGCAAGCGAGGGAGATATTCAATGACGTGGTCCTAGAATAATGAAAAATACTCTCATCCCAAAAATAAATATTTTCACTTTCATCTTTTTGTTTATGCTAAAATAATCATTTAATTTTTATTCTGCTTTCGTCCCAAAAACAAATGTTCATTTTTATTTTTTATTTATCAATAAAATTCAATTTTAATCAATCAATTAATTGATATATATATATATATTTATATTAATTCGAAGATTTCTATCATCAAAATATTATTATTAAATACATAATTATTTGATTGTTTATTTTTTGTTTCAAATGGGTCAACCTGGCTAACCCAACTAAATTAATGGGTTGGAATGGGTTACCGATTTCAACTTGTTAATTAAATGAGTTGCGTTGGATTGAGCTTCAAGTGGGTTAAAGTGGGTTGATTAAGGGGTTGTTGACCCATCTTACCAGGCCTAGTGCCATTTTAAGCCTAGTAGTATGTCTCTTATTCCGCGCTTGCTGATTTTTTCACCACACTTGGACGATGAGTCATGCCCCTAGCCTATTCTGTACACTTCAAATTAAGTTCTTGACATCTTGAGTGAATTTGGATTTGACTTACAGCGTACTAATCAGAAGTAGAACATAAGGAATACTAAGCTCCAAGGATATGTTTGGGCGAAAGACTTCTTCTTCGGTGCAGGACTCAGCCTTTGGTTTTAGGTTTAGTCTGCAAGTTGATTGATCAGCCAATGCATAGATGCAATACCACTTTAATATAGTTCCCTTTCTACATGTGAAGGTAGCAACTTTGATGCTTTTACAATATAGAGCTGCATTGCTGCACTGGTCCAAGACTGTCAGAACGCCAACAGGCTGTGTGATTACCTGAGGAAAACTGTGTTAGCTTGTCAGAGTCGTGTCAGTGGTGGTGCTTCTTAGAGAATTTACTGTGTGGTAAGCGTCTTACAGTCCTGCTCATGCGTAAGGGTGGTGCCCAGCTGCCCATATTCACTATTTATTTTTAAATAAAAAAGGAATTTCATTGAATAGAGCAAGACGATACAAAGAAGGCGGACAACAAGTCCACCAAAAAAATGACATAAAACCAAAAAGCACACAAATATTCACTATTTATTGGGAAGCCACTTTCCTTCTTCCTCAATGGAGATTCCCCTAGCTCTAGCTCAGCAGAACCAAATGAGATGGTAATTGCACTTCTATTTTACCTGTCGTAATGGATTCCCTTGCCTCAAACTCCCTTTCTCTCTTATTCCCCGAAAAGGTCAATTATTGCACACTTCTCGCGTCCGATTAGTCTTGATGGCAAGGCTTCTGCCTCTGTTGATGGTCTGTCCCTCCCTACAACTTCTGCAGCTGCTTAGCTTGAGGTTGATAGCTGAGGGACATTAGTACCTGCTGGGGGTGTGAACTCTCTTCATTCGTCTTTTTAATTAATCCTCCATTCTCCGTCTCTCTATCCCAAATCAGAGTTTCCATTCTCATTTTCGTATGATTCTAGTGTACTTGCATCGAATTTCTAACTACCCCAATTGGTACGGATATGACTTCTGAGTACCACTCCATCTTCTTTACCACCTGGGATCTCTGTTCAACATGAAATATTCCAATTGGTTATTTAGTGACTTATGCAAGTCAAATACTCTTTACTTCATAGGTCTGAGGTATGTGAGCTCTCATATCGTATTCATGAGATTTGATTGGATTGGTACCCGCACTTTATATCTTTTATGGGAGAACGCTTACCTAGTATGGAGAGGATGACTGGTAAGACTGATTTCACTAGGCAAAGCTAGCAATCTGCTGGAGTTAGCTGAAGGGAATAGGTACAATATAAGTTCACAGGTCCCGGTATTTCTTAACTTAAGATGGTAATTTACCGTTTCGTTTCCCTCCTAATTTGCTCCCCGTTACTCCATCTTTCTTTGTCTCAGAGGCCAATGTAACTTATAGAAAAGGGGGGTTTAGATCCTCTAAGCAAGGAGGCCACCTGGAAACAACAAATTTCCTTTAACAACTGAAGAAGTTGCTCTGAAAGAGAAACTGGAAGATAAAAAGAAAGCAAATCGAAATCAAAACAAGAACTGGGTGTGGGCTCTTTGCAACAATCCTGTAAGGAGAATATAGAATCTGAGACAACCCTTAATAAGCAAAGCCAAAGAAAGTCTCGCACATAGAGCTCAGACTTAGGTAACTGGAATCTCTAACCACTGGGGAGAACAGTCAACAATATCAAGGGGCATATATTACAGCAAGAAACCCTGGGAACTGATGAGAGGAACCTTGATCAAAGAAGATCAAAACCCCTTTCAAGTGCAGAAACCCTAGAAACGTTAGTTGGTAAGAATAAAGTGGATGACTAATCAACCCAACAAGCGCGATTGCTTGAAGAACTGAGAAGATAAATTAATGAATGCTATTAAACCCCTAGGTATCAATTAACCTAAGAACTCAATAAGGGAATTAATTGTTCAAGAACAAAACTTAAGAACAAAGAATTCGGAAATAAAGAAAATCTCTCCAAGAGAATTTTCGAAATAAAGCAAACGCTTTTAATTAATCTCAAACTCAAAACTGAATTTTAATGAATACAATAGAGGCCTTTATATAAGCTACATAATTGAAATCTTAAACTATCTTGGAATAAGAAAACTACTAATTAGGAAATCCTAATATGAAAAGAAAACAAATACAAATCAAACTAGG
>JAOWAN010064194.1:0-11971 GCA_028566635.1 Lobelia cardinalis
CTAATCCAGTGAGGCAAATACTTAGATGTAGCAAGAGGACGCGTATGAACACCAGTGACTAAATCAAGCTTCAATTTAGCAGATAAGGCAACCGACATAGAACGCCTCCAGGCAGAATAATTGAATTTAGCAGATAAGGCAACCGACATAGAACGCCTCCAGGCAGAATAATTGAGCTCCGTAAGAGGCTCAATAGCAATCATCATACCTGGATGATCATTCGGATGGAGATAAAGCGGATGAGATGGATTAAGCTGCAAAACCGCAGCCGGAAGATCATATTGATCAACCAGAGCACCATCAGTAACAAATCCTTCCATAGCGCAGAGAAACAATCGAAGAAGAAATCAATCGATGAGAATAGCAATCGGAGAAGACGACCGGAATTCAATCGGAGAAATCAACGAAAAAAGAGATTCAAAACGGAAGATCGGCGGAAGCGTGTATCATCTGATACCATGAAAGAGTGAAGAGAATTTGAGAGAGAAAACTCAATATATTTCTATCTCAATTGCCTTGAAGAAAAAAAACAATTACAAAGCGTTTTCCCCTTTTTATACCTTCCAATCCCTAATCACCTTATACAGTTCTCTTAACAACAAAGTAAACCTTTAACTATGAACTAATCACAGACATCACCCTGTATTCCTTTGTCATCCAACACATCCTCAACAGTCTTGACTTTATCAGTTGATTTTAGTTCTATTTAGGTTCCTGTAATCTACTCGCCGTCGTACGATATTGCTTTCTTAGGCATCGAAAAATTGTAAGTTACGTCTCTCTCCGTCATTTTCTGTATATGAGTTAAGTGCTTGTTGCTGTGAATTTGTAAAAATTAGTTTTTGATACTCTACTTAATATTCTTACTAGTGTACATTCCTTTGCATTGAGCTAGAAACATTGGAAGGTTCTTGTACATCGAGCATGTGTACATTCCTTTCTTTCAGAAGCTATATCTGCAATGAGGGACAACTGTAGTCTGTTCATTCATAAACCTTGTCTCTTGATTTTCCAGTCATAATTTTGCAAAAAAAAAAAGGAGTGATATTGATCTTAACGGATTCTTGTGTTTACTCTAATTGGTATAGGCACCCATTTGACTCTTCTAAATGGGGTCGCATCTGCCGGTTCCTCATTGTGGATGGCGTTCTTGACAAAAGTCGAATAGTTGAGCCTCTAGAAGCTACAACGGATGATCTTTTAGTGGTAGCACTACATTTCTTAGGAGTTTAAAGGACTTTTTGTTTCTTTCCATTGCTTGATTGTTTCCATAATTATGTAGCTTGTTCTTTGTGCATTTCTCTTTCTGTAAAGCCCTATATTTCCTAAGTTCATAGGCTGTTCTAGACTATAGCTCTACTGCTGAAGTATTTTGGCACTAACTGAACCAGTGTACAGTAATGGAAGCTGGTGGCAAGCTAGTGAGTTGATAAATGTGCCAGTGTTCACAAAAGATCAACTTTCTGGGTCATTTTTCCCAGAACAGTTAGGCAATGAAGAACCTAAAAGGCCAGCTATATTAGAGTCAGTATGTTGGAGTTAAGTCGTATAGCTTCGCGTTTGTTATGGCTTGGCCCTTTTATGGCAGATATTGTCGCACGGACCCCCTTCTTCTATATTTTTCGAGAAAGAGGATTGATATATGACCTATTCAACAGATAAACCTTCTTTCGGGTGTCATATGTAATTAGTTTGTGTTTCCTTTTATCCGGTGCCTATTAATTGCCACTTAATTTGAAAGCAATATTATTCTTAGTCCTTGAACATGTTCGATACCTTTCATTGACTAATGACTTATTAGTTTTCCGTGGAACTGTCAGTATACATGTGCTCCTGTTTCACGGCTTGTTAGCATAGACATCTATGTTTACTAAGTTGGTAGTTGCAACTTCCTTGGAGGTGAAAATAGGGAGATGCCATTTGTATGGTTTGTATGATTGTATTTTACTCTAGTGCTTCATATGTTTAACTACTTTTCATTTTCTTGTGACAGGTTCATCCGGAATCGTACTTGAATAGTCTAAAAAGCAGTCTAAATGTTTCCATTATTATTGAGGTGCAGTCCATGCGTCCACTCTCTTTAACTTGCTGGAGTGATTCTAATACTTTCGATATATTTTTCCTTTATTTCTGGGGCAAAACATGCATTTTCCAAAAGCAGAGTTGCTGTGGTTATGAGCATGAATAATTTAAGTGTTTGCTTGATGTATTGTCAGGGTTCATTGTTTAAGAGGCTGTACTGGTTTCACCTGAGGATCATATATATCAAGTGCGTGTCTAAGATTTTTGACCAATGGATCTTCCTTCAACCTTCAGGTGCCTCCGGTTGCACTAATACCCAATTATCTTGTGCAGAAGAAGGTCCTTTATCCATGTCGTAAGCAGGCGAGATTCTTGTGTTGGGGTCTTCTTATTTATAGAATTAAGGGTACTGTCATCTTCTTTTTACTGGTTCCATAATATAGACTGCATTCGACTGCAGGTCGGAGGAACCATTTTGGCGGCAAAACTTGCTAAAGAGCGAGGATGGGCTATCAATGTTGGTGGTGGATTTCACCATTGCTGTGCAGATCGCGGAGGTGGATTTTGCGCTTATGCAGACATATCCCTATGCATTAATTATGCATTTATACGGCTAAATATTTCAAAATACCATCATGTGCAAACTGATTATAGATGTATAGAGGCATGCAGGGACTCAAAATTTAGAAGTCAAGCTGGTAATTTTTAAACATATTTTTCAATTGAAAGAGATGCGTATTTTCTTATTAGTTGCAAATATTCCTGAAGGGTGATGATTATTGATCTTGATGCACATCAAGGAAATGGCCACGAAAAAGATTTTTCTAATAACAGTATGATTCTTACCTATTTTTGCAATTACCAGATATTCATAATGATACCAACTGACATGAACTGGTTAATGATAGGAAGAGTCTATATTCTTGACATGTACAATCCTAATATCTATCCACTTGTAAGTTACTTTTTTTTGAATTCTACAAGCTTATGTTTCAAGCTATTCATTATCTCCTATGTTTTTTGCATATTGTGTCTTAATGTTAAATATTCTTTTATGTAGGATTATGAGGCCAGAAAATACATTGATCAGATAGTTGAAGTTGTGGTGAGTCAGAAAAAGTATCGTTGTCGAAGATTTTACATGTATAACATATTTCTATTTCTTATGTTCATCTATTTTTCTCCGGACAGAGTGGGACCACAACAGATGAATATCTAATGAAGATAATCTGTTTACACTTCTTTCTTTTTCCTCTCTTATAATTGGAAATATTCCTGGGGAGAATGCCTTCATGGAATTCTGAATTTCAGTTCATTTTGGCTATATACGTCTTCCTCCCTTGTTCTCTTCCCTTTACAAGTAACACTTAGGCTTCTGTTGTCTCAATCGTCTGTTAGCATATGCATCGATCAGTGTTGGCTGCACCTTTTTCATTTCTTTTCTTTTCTCATGATAATCTTATTATTTATTATTAATTCCTTAATTGTACAAGAAATAAGGGAATCTCCTTGAAGTTAATGAGATAAGGAGAAATTTAGTGGGGTTTTGGCGGAAGACTCCTTGAAGAGGTGGTGATCAGCTTCTCAAGATTCACTAGATAAAACCAAACGTGGAGAGAGTTTTAACTTGCAAAGGAAGCACATGGACTAGCAAGTATACAAGGGAGAGATCACAAGGATGAAGGGACCTTTTCTTTCAGCTAAAAAAAAATGTATGGCGGATGAAGAGAGCATACAGAAATCCATTGTGCAAGAGAGAGAGGGAGGGCAATAAACTTCACAAGGTTAATGTTTGAAATAAGACTCTTTTGGGTGTGTTGATGGGTGTTCTACTCCGAGGGTAGGGTGATTATTAGACTGGGTTAAAGCTGGCATCATACTTACGGGGGGAGGGAGGCAGGGTAATAAACTTCACAAGGTTAATGTTTGAAATAAGAATCTTTGGGTGTGTTTGGGTGTTCTACTCCTAGGGTAGGATGATTATTAGACTGGGTTAAAGCTGGCATCATACTTACGGGCCATTGGAAGGAAATGGAGAAGGGCGTAAAAGAGGCTATTTGTTTTCTAGCCTTGCCACGTTGGACTCCTTCGAGTGCTCCACGTAGCTAAACCGGCATTCCAGCTTAAAACCGTAATCCTCATTCCTCACTTATCCCAAGTGCTCACTTACCATATGGTCAGCAGTTATGCTACCTGAGGCTTGTCCAAACCAAGGTGCAAACAGGCCCTGCTGCAGGATGTGGGGCTGTCTCCTTCAGGGGTCGAGAAGTCGCATAAATGCTTGTGCGTGTAATTTTGCAGGTAGTGGGCCTGTATAGTGGACTAATGTGGTGCCCCCACCTGTTCAACCCACGTGGCGTGCCTGTCAGACCCTACCCAATTAAGTGGGACATTCAAAGGTAGAAAATATGACTATCTGAGCGGTAAGTTATGCCAGTATTTTGCTGAGAGAGAACACAAAGTGATAGTAGAGGGAACACAAAAGTGATAGTGAGGTTGGGACATGAATAAAACTATTTGGAGAGTGTCGAGTTTCAAATTTAATATCGCAATCATGAATTTTTCTGTTGAAGTGGTCTTATATTATAAGTTCAACCACTGGTTTTCTTTTACACCAAGAAAACTGATTGGTCTATGGCGCGGATGCTTATCCAGTTCTGTTTCATGACGATGATTTGAACTTCATACCCTCACTCCCTCATTGAGAATGTCAAACCATCATTTGGGTTATCTGGTTGTGCTTGTTATGAGTCATGCTGAAGCTCTTGCAAGATGATTCTGATATTTTGATTGAAACTTTAGGTTGCGGGGAGTGCCTTTGATCCCGAGCTGGTGGTGTACAATGCTGGCACTGATATTCTAGATGGAGATCCGTTGGGCAAGTTAAAGGTATTGCTTTATTTTGATTTTGTCATCAAGATCTTATTGTTTATTGTGAACTTGTGTCTGGCCTTCTCTATGCACGCCAGTATACTTCCTATCAAGTTTATATGACTAAAAGAAGCATGCTTTTAATAAATCTTCTTCTGCGGAGTATGAGTGCTAAAGATCTCGATATTGCATCTGAGCAACAACGAGCTCAAAAACATGTCGGATATATGTATTACTGGAATAAAGACTCGGGCGTCCTACGTCCTACGTAATTTCGTTTTGGTACACGCTCATGCAGATAAGTCCCGAGGGGATAATGATTAGAGATGAGAAAGTGTTTAGGTTTGCTCGTGAGAAGAATATTCCTCTTCTCATGTTAACATCAGGTTACATCTGCTTTCTTTGTCCTTCTTATTCTACTTCAGTTTGATGCAAGTACATGCAGTAATTTGCACTCGTTTCAGGTGGATATATGAAATCAAGCGCCCAAGTAATAGCAGATTTGGTTATAAACCTCTCGAACAAATGCTTGATAGATTTGGATAGTTCACCAGGGAAAATATAAGTGCTGCAGTTTCTTGTAGTACTAAATGCCACAATCTTTCGGTCGGCGAGATGGGTCTTTGCTTCGTTCACTAATGCACAAAATGGCGAAAACGAGTTCATTATTGTACAAAATATAGTAAATTCCTCAGTCACCTAAACAGAGATTGAGAGGTAGGATCCAGGCAGACTAGATTACTTCAACTTTGTTTAGTTCATTATTGTACAAATTGTTGTAAACTACCCTACTCACCTAAACAGAGAACTCAAAGAAGGTTTCTGTATTTGATAGATATAAGACCAGGGAGAATGTGTTGTATTAGCTCAACGCTGCCTTCGGATAGCTATATTGGTGTACTTCAAATTAGGGGCGGCAATTTGTGTACCCATGAATTTGTAGATTTTCTTCATTAATTTTTTTTATCTCTTTTAAGAGAGTGATAATAAAGAGGTTTGAACTTATGTAGGAAGTAAATTACATGAATCTAATAAATACATTAAATTCGACATGGTCGACATGTATAAGGAACTTATGGTTTCAGTAGTTTTTATCATTTATAATTCAGAGTATTCACGGTGTATCGACAAAGAATGAGAAAAATTAAAACTTTAGTTGGATGTCTAGGGGTGATTTTTTTTTTTAATTAATTTTTTTTTTTTTTGCCAATTTTCATATCATAGCAACTACCTTTATGTATCCTATCGAAAAAATGTTTAAAAACTTTTTATCAGAAAATTGTCAAATCATATCGTACCATACTAATTTTATTTTATTTGATAGGATAATGATATTGAATATCATTCCCACGATAATAACATTATCATATAAAATTGTGGTATTTTGATAATTAATGTATATTAAATAATAAAATAATCTAATTGTTAGAAATTTAGAATGTTGTCGGACTGTTTCGGTTGGACAACTTAAACTGTTACTGTTTATTGTTGCTGGCTTGCTCACTGACATTAGCATAAGTAGCATTGTTATGGTTTGTTAAAGAAGATTACTCATATTGCTACTATGATAATCGTGATGCCTCAATAGATATGTTCATATGCACATTTGTTTGTGTAGACAAGTCGAATGTGTTCTAAATTGCATTTAAATGATTTTTTGATGGTGTAATTTGTTGTTATTTGGCAAACTAAGGTAAAAGGAGAGATGGTGAAGTGTAGAGTACTTTTGTGAATTCTCTCTTACTCTTCTGTTGTTGATAACTAAAAATAAAAATAATATTTTTGTGATCATACTTTTTGCTTATTTTTTCATGATTTTCTTCGAGGAATGATACTAAAAAGTATTTAATAGTGGCATTAAGAAAATGGTCAATATTTTGTGCTTTTGAAAATTGTGTAAAATTGTAATTTTAATTTTGCTCCATTTTTTGATAATTATCATTAGTCTATCTTAACCAAACTTTGGCATGCCGATTTTTGGTAATACCGAAAGCTTGATAATTGTCACGTTCCAAAGCTAATGAAGTTCACAATCCTCTGCACTTTTTGAATAGATAAGGATGTAATAAATAAATACAATCACAAAATTGATGAAAATAATGTCGAAACACAATTCATTAGGCCATAAAAACAACCAGTAAACTTCACAAGCTTCGGGACGTGACAGTAATGATAATGAATTTTCTTGTATCGATAGTTTGATAATGATAATGAGATTTTGATAGATTATCGTACCAAAATTGCTCCTCATATACTCGTAGGGTATCCGACATATAAAAAGAACTGATCGTCCAGAAATATATCGAATACCTTTATTGTAATGTCATTAATTTATTAAAAAGTAAGCATGAATGATATGGGTCACAAAGAAAAGATTTAATCACATTTGAAGTTTTAATTTTTTGTGAACTTGTAAAACGAGTCCTTGGTTCTGGAAATTGCGAGTTAGGCTCTAATGTTTCATTTTTAGTGCAAAGTTAGTCAATTTCGACAAAAAATTTTAAAAATTAATGAAAGATGACTCACGTGCAAAATACATGAGTTTTTTTATTGATATTTTCATCTTATAGTTATCGGGGGCTATATGCAATTTATCAAGACAAATAAAGAAATTAAACCCAACCATCTTCTTCTCCCCCTTCCATCTCTCCCTCTCCCTCTCCCACCCCACTCCCCACGGCAATTCATATGGAGCACCTTTTGGAGCAAGTGTAACACACTCTCCTTGAAGCAAGTGAGAGGTGAAAATACTCCTTAATTAAATTCCTTTAAAACTCCCCATCTGATCTCTATCTCTATCTCTCCTTCACGTATCTTTCATTCTTCTAGTCACTCTCTCCCTCCCGTCTCTCCATCCCTCCCTCTCCCCCTCCATCCCGCCGCTCCATTTTTTTCCAGCAGCAAAAGTGATATCAAGAAGCAATTAAAAAGGAACGTTCTTTCTTTTGTTGGTCCCTTATCTTCGTTTACTTCTTATCCTCCTCCCGGTGGCAGATCTCAGCAGTCTTCATCAAGCCTCCATTCACGCAATCTTAATATCCGTTATCATCTTGGTGGCCACCAGCTACCACTATCTTCACCCATAGTTTCGCCATTGACTTACCCACAGCTTAAGATGGCTGCTTTGCCTCTTGGGTCTCAGTTTGGAGGTAATCTGCCTCAATTTGGTCCCTCTGGACTCTCCATCAATAACCATCTGCAGAATCAGTGGGCCAAGCCGAATCGTTTATTTCCTGAGATCATACCAACCCCTCAAATGATATGTTATAGCAACATTTAACTCATCAGAATGATGTAATGCCTCAACACTTAAGGTCACAACAGCAAAGTCAACAATGTAGATTGCACTATCTGATTTCTAATTGTGGTGATGGCGGTATAGAAGACGATTTATTTATTTAATTTAACTACTCATCTGGTGTGAAATGAATGTTCATTTCGTATTTTTATTTAAATATTCATTACATAAATTATTTAATTCAATTACTCATCTAGTGTGATATGAATATTCATTTCGAGTGAAATGAATGTTCACTTTGCACCGTTATTTAATTATTAAATAAATCATGATAGTTCATTTTGTGTGATATTGGTCATCGATGTTTATTTATTTCAAAAACTCATCTTGTGTGATATAAATATTCATTTCGATTGAAATGAATGTTCATTTCGCAACTGAAGCTACAGTTTGGTCATTGAGGTTCATATATTTCAATGACTCATCTGCTGTGATATGAATATTTATTTCGAGTGAGCTAAATATTCATTTTGCTACTGAAGCTACAATTTTGGTGTGATATGAATGTTCATTTCGTAAGTGCTTAGTGTTCATTCGTCAATACTAAATATTTATTTACTTATTCGTTTTTGATATTTAAATTTAAATTTCTGTTGATTTTTAGAGATTAGGTTTAGAATGAGTTAATTTATATATTAACTAGGGTATGCCCGGGCGCACAAAAATATCAATGATTAAATGAACGAAAATTATTTATTCTTAAAAAAATTTACAAAATTATTCAAACATTTACTAAAAATAAAAAAATAAAACATTCAAACATTTAAAAGAACATTTAAAATACAACATTCAAAAATTAAATGCCCGTATTCGAGAACACGGCGTGAACACGACGCAAGAAAATCGAAGATTGAAAATACAATGAAATAATCGAAAAAAAATAAATTATTAAGAGAGAAAAATATGTTTCAAAAAGAAATATAAAATAACAAAAAATATTTTACTTTAAATAATATAATAAAAAATACAAAAAAGAAAGAATTTTAAAAAAATCACCACACCTCACCTTCTACTGTACGGTGTATCTATCCCACTTCCACTTTCCCCCAACTCCCAGCCACCCGCCCCCCTTGTCTCTCTCTCTCTCTCTTAAATAATACTCCCTCCATTCCAAATTAGTTGAGGTTTAAGGTGAGATTACACAAACCAAGGAATGTATTAAATATAGTTTAATTTTCCAATTTTACCCCTTTTTTAACAAAGAATGTCTTTTCAAATTCTTCTCACCAACTCATATCTTGGAATTAAATGCAATGGTAATTTAGAAAAATTGTAAAAAAAAATAGGCAAAACATCAACTATTTTGAAATAATTTTTGGTTTCCAAGAAGTCAACTAATTTGGAATGGAGGGAGTAATTCATAAGTGTGTTTGTGTGTGTCAATTTGTCTTCAACTGCCTCATTCTTTTCCCCGGCACTTGTCGTCCCTCTCTCACGGTGAATGCCACGCATTACCTTAAAGTAAGAACAAACAGATTCCCTCTCGCCGAAGTATCTCCTTCGTTGCTCCATTACAGAGGTAACCGACTCTCTCCTCTCGACAACACTCACCTAATCGACCCCACGATGAGCCACATCTCTCTCTCTCTCTCTCTCTCTCTCTCTCTCTCTCTCTCTTCCCCTCTTTCAGTTTTCAATTTTTCTTTCTCTCACTAAAAAAACATTTTTAGATCTATTTTTTAGATCTATGAAGATGTTTGTTGTTTAAAGCTTCAACTTGGCTTGGTGGATTTGTTGTCGGAGTAGATCTGTTGTTTGAAACGTTTTCAGCAAAATATTTACTTGAGTTTAACAACTTTGTTGAAAGAGTTTATTTTTTCAGACTGGATTGCTTGAAGGAGTTTTTGGTTATCTTTTATGATACAAATCTTCTTGGGTGCTATTGTCGGAGGAGGAAGGAGAGAGTGGTGGTGCTGGTGCCGGTGCTGGTGGGAGAGAGAGGAGACGGAAGAGGATGCGAGTGAAGAGGGGGGAGTGGGTGATGGAGGGCAAGATGAAGATGGTGGTAGGGTCAGGTAGCAGTAACGGTGCAGATGAGTCCGGTGGAGGAGAGGTTGCGTAGGATCAACGGTCCCCCGGCAACTCGAACGCCAACTCCAACGCCTGCGCATGCACCTGCACCTCCGTTCCCCCTCCCTCCCTAAAGCCACCTACTATTTCTTATTCAAATGTTCAGATCTTTTTCTTCTCTTTCTACTGATTTTTTTGGTGAATGGATGTATTTAAATGAATGGGATGTGTAGCAGTTTCAAATTTTGAAAATTAAAAGTGAGTAGCTTTTTACGGGTAGCAGCAACGGTGCAGACGACAATTTTGTTTGGCTCAAGACTGCACTCATGTATTTCAGTGCCGGTGGTTTTTTTCACTTTGATCGTTGGATGAATTTGTGAAGGAGGGTTGAGATTGAATGGGCACTGTGGATACTATTCATTTCATGCTCTGAATTATAAGATAGATTATGTAATTTTAATTAATTATATTTTTTTAAAATTTAATTAGAAAAATTATAAAAAATTTCTTAATTTTAAAAATTAATTGATAAGAATGTGGGAGATCGAACAAATTCTCCGGTGCTCTTTGCTTCTTATACAAGGGTGCTCCGTGTACCAAATGCACTCCCCCACCGTCTTCCCCACCCACCTCCATTACCAACCCGTCAAGCCATAAAAACTGGCAACAAATCCCTCTCTCTCATCTCTCCCTCTCAAACAAACACGTAACCACAGTCACTTCCCTTCTCCCACCTCAAAACTCCATAGCCATCCTTCTTCCTCTCTCTTGTCTCCACCAATGCTTTTTCCCTCTCTCACCATAATTTTCAGTGGTGAGGTATAATTGTTCGATGACGGTGATGGAAATTGAAGCAGCAGCGGAGTTCAGTGCTGATTTTAGGAGGTCGGCTTTCAAGACGAGTTCCCCTGCTGCAAAGGCTGTAGTGGATCAGCTCTTGGGGTTGATTAAAGAGTCCACACTTGTAAGCTTTCCGTCGACGTAAGAGCGGAGGACGATGATATCGATTCCTTCATCTTCACTTGTGGGATTTCGATTTCCGACTTTCAAAACTCATTTCGAAATCAATGGTGACTTCACCGTGATTTGAACTTGAAGATATGAAGATATGAAGATCTGGGTTTCAAAACCCATTTCGATTCATTTGTTGTCTGTTAGATTAAATTGGTGTTGCTGCATTTCAAAATCCATTTTGGAATCAATGTTTGTATTGCTACATTTGAAATCTGCTCATATGGGGTTGGAGATGATTAAATTTTTGGCATGATTCTCACATTTTTGAATTCTTTTGGTTCATTAGACGGTGTTTGATGTGGTGGAGGTGGTGTTTGATAGTGGTTGGTGGGTGGGGGTGGCAACGGTGGTCCGGTGACGCCGGTGATTTGACAAAGGTCCGTTGGCGCCGTGAAGGTGGTGTTTGTAATCTTTAATTTTATTTGTAATCTTGAATTTTATTTAATTTTATTTGTAATCTTTAATTTAACTAATTTTATTTGTAACATGTAATCTTTAATTAATTTTATTTTAGTGTGTCATGTTTAATTACATTTATTCTCCTCTTAGTTTATCTAGGTAAAAAAATATGAAAATATCCCATTAACTTATAAATTTTGCACGTGAGTCATCTTTCGTTAATTTTTAATGAATTTATGTCGAAATTGACTAACTTTCCAAAAAAATTGAAATAGTAGAGTATCTATAGTATAAGTTCAAGTAGTCTATTACTGTTCATTTAACTATTCACTGATTTTGACAACTTTAACAGTAGCT
>JAOWAN010064235.1:0-11967 GCA_028566635.1 Lobelia cardinalis
GGGAACTTTCATACTTTGTAATTTCTTCATTGTAATTATAAAGTATTTTGCCTAAGGGCACACTCAAGTTATATTAATATAATTTGAGAAAAACAACTTCTGGTCTTTTAATTTCCGCTGCTAACTCTTTCTACAAAGTTGTTTTTCTTTATGTTGTGTGCTGCTCGTCAAACAAGTGTTACCTGAAGTGTTCCTAACATTTGAGGTAACATTAAGTGTTCCTAAAATTCGAGGTAATATTTTCTTTCTGTTTTCTCAAGTCATTGACAATTACAGAATCAATTTATTGATTTGGTTTCTAGTACTATCAAAATCGAGAATAATGGTTTGGTTGCGGTTTAATCGTAATATTACACTTTTCAGACCGAACCGAAATGTATAAAGGGAACAATAGCAAACGAAATTTGAACCTCTGTCCTTGTAATACCTAAAGTTCTGATACTATAATATAATGACCAACTCTCCTAAAACCTTAAAGTGTTAGAAACAAAGCAGAATGACACACAATGAAGGTGCCAAAAAGTATTGGCGACCTAACGAGCTATAAGAGAGCTCGCGAGCAAGGTCATAGCCATCAGATAGAAGACTTAGCCAAGTATGGAGGGATTATCTCTTCGCATAAGCGACCTCTCTTGAGACGTCGCAGAGAGGTCGACCTTCATATATGTACTAGGCGATCAGAACTGAGGTGATCCTCCCTGGACGACCTACTTGAAACCTCGCATGTGAGGGATGTCCCGTGCGACTCTTTTATATTTATATTACTCCAATACTATTGATTAAATCGAATCGAATAGTTTATAAAATGGTTTGGTGAAATTCGATTTGCAATATGCATTGCTTCACTTCGATTTTTGTTTCTTCATACCAATATAAACGATTTGATTCCCAATTTTTTAATAAATCGAATCGAACGAAATCAATCGTGAGCAGGGAAATATCCATAATCATGCCATTAATGCTTATGATCCATGGCCTAAGCGTTTAACCCAAATAGTAGCAAAAGATTGGAACAAAATGTTGCTGTCCGAAAATTTGCAATGCAGAATTTCAGTAAACTTTGAAGAATAAACTGTATCTTTTCAGAAGGTTCCAAAATGTATGGCCAGGTTTGTTGGAAAGATCTTGATCATAAAAAAAATGGTTCATCGTTTCGAGTCTTGTGGAGGAAGAAAATGCAATTTTAGTACAGGTGGTACGAACTATATACATACAGTTTCAGCATAGTCTTTTCATTTTTCTTGGTGCATAATCTTTCTTTGCCTATGAATGGATGGATGTGCCATTTAGCCTATATAAACCCCATTGGTGATGGAAAAATAGAGACTTGAGTGCAATTTTGTGCCATTGAGCAATTTATAGAAGAGCGACTAATCTTTTCTTTACTCATTGCCTTTGGTTGTTTGTTTAGTATAGTGAGTGTTATCCCTTTTTCAACATTTCACTTGTGATTTTCCCCTAGTTCCCACATTTCCGGCATCAGCAGCAGACCTGAATTTTGGGTTCTCTGTTTGTATACCTTGGGATTGTTGTAAAATTGAGATCTTAGATGAAGGGGGATGGTGGTGACGAAAATAAAAGAAGGATTCTTCTTCTCTGGGTTTGTCAAACACGCCCTAAGTTGCACCCATCAATATTGACTTGTATCATGGCGTCCTTGATGATGTGGCCTACGGCGCCCTTCATGTCGTCGACGACGAAAATGTCCTGAATGGGATGGGGAGCGGGTTCTTTGTGGTTGATAGGGTCGGCGTGGTTTCCTCGTTAGTTAGCAGGAGATATTTAAGGGATTAGAACAAAAAGAAGTGGTTAGGCGACGGAGATGGTGGGATGGGAAGGAGTGGTGCGGCAGCGGTAAGGATGGAGATGAGGAAGAATGTGAGAGAGTATAGCAGCAGTATGTTCTTTATTTCCTGGTTTAGACTTTAGAAAAATTAAATTGATTTATTTTTATATTAAATTAAAATATGATTTATATTCATATTTTGGGAGAAAGAGTATAGCAGCAGCGTGATGACTTATTTTCTATGGTTTAGACTTTAGAAAAATTAAATTAAATAAAAATATTTATAAAAATCCATATTTTATAGAGAAATATGATTTATTTTTATATTAAATTAAATAAAGCATATTTTTCTTATTATTTATTAATTATTACAAATATAAATTTTACATTTTAAAAGTTTCATAAGGCACTCTTCTGCTTTAAAATTATAATTTTACTGTGATGGACCATTTTACCTCTAAAAATATGTCACTTAACGGCTTATTAAAGCCAAAATGTGAGAGAATGACCATTTATAAGAAAAATGGGAATATCATGATTTAAAAAAAAAATAAGTTGGTAACTAAATGTAAAAAAGTAGTATAATTCAATGATTTTTGGTGTATTTTTTCCCATGAAAAAAATCATACTACGATTTGTGATAAAGCACCCAATACCATTGATATAATTTCTTTAATTGTCGACCGTCGATTTCCACCAAAGAATTCTATAAGAATGAACCCTCACATGATTGCAAAAACACAACCCTAGATCTAACTTCACTTTCTAGTTGTGCCGCCTCCCCCGTTGTTCTTTACATCCAAATTAAATCTTTTTCATTTTCTTCATTTCATTAATGAATTGAGGATCTCTACACATCTGTGTTTACCTCTCATTTTTCCTTAAAATGAAGCTCGGGATTTTGCTCCATGATCCTCCGATCGGATAAGATTCTGAACGGTAAGTCCGTATAGATCTCTAATATCCCACATATTAAATTTATATCAATCTAAGATTATTTGATTTATATCTCTCTAGATCTTGATCCCTTTGTGAACTTCACATCTCTTTATATCTTGAACTCTTAAGAGCTTCACATCTTGGTTCTGGATCTTGATGTTGTGGTCTTTTATGTGCGACTCTTTTCAATCTTCGAAGCCCATCAGTACTGAGAATCCAACAAATCTTGCATTTGTAGTATACTCACATGCCACCATCGATTTCAATTGAATAAATCTATGATAAGAAGCAACCCTCTCACAATCCCAAACACTTCAACCAAGATCTAACTTCATCTATTTTTTGCTTCCTACGCCGATCCTTTTTCCCCTAGATCTAAATTTTTTTCATTTCCAACCTTCAATTCCGTTGATTGAGGCCCTCGACTGGTTCACTAGCCTTTCCTTATACCTTAAAAGGAAGCTACATTTCTCACTCTTAATCCTCGTTCCGATCCAAAATTCACATAGAATTCATGCAAATGGGAGCTCCACTCTCTAACTAAGATCCCAATTAGGTAACTCCCTCTTCTTGCATTTATATATAGATGCCAATCTATAATTGTTTGATTTTATCTCTCTCTAAACTCTTGATCCTTTTTTGAATTTCGTATCTCTCCGGTGCATGCATTTGTATCTCTTGTGAGCCTCACATTCTTTAGATTTGGATTTGGATCTTGATGTCTTAATCTTCTCCGACTAGTTCTTTTGAATCTCTGATGGCTATATATTGTGCTTAAATCCAACAAATCTACCTTTCAGAGGGAAATAACGCACCATTTCTTCAGGTCTTCAAAATTATTATTCTCTCGCTTTACAGAGGGAAATCATGTTTTTCTTCTATAAGTCCATGCCCTTGACACATATGAAGGTATTATACTATGTCTCTCACACTCATCACACTTTACTCTTTTGACGCACCTTGCAAGCTAACATGTACATATCTTTCTTTATGAGCATATTCCTCCTATTATATTTATCCTGGTGATATAGATCTGATGAGTCGTTTTACTATTGTCTGGGCAATTGCATGATTTTATGGTATCAGAAAATATTTGGATTTCACTTGCACCAAAATAGTCTATCAAACAAGTTTTGAGCCGAATTACCTTGTTAGCCACAATGTCTTTTACTAATTGTCACTAGCTGTTACTTAAAATATATATGACATCAGTTGTTTGAAATCAAAATTTTTGGGTCGATTTTATCTTTTACACGTTATAATTTGCAAACTGGAGCATCGTTAACACCTCTCCTTTGTCGCTTTTTGCAAGTTTTCTCTACCTGTCTGCTAAACTATATGCATAACATTTCAGTTGTATGACATGTACTCAAGTTTACTTTTTCTTTTTCAATAAATCAAGTGTATTTAATTTTTTCCCTCTTTCGAAAAATCAAAGTATAGTTTCTGCATTTTGCTAATCAGTTGATCTTTTTGGCTTAAATAGGTATACTGGAGTGTTGCAATTATCAGCAACAATTTTACTGTGATTCAGATCACCAACCAATCCATTTTCATAAATAGCATTGCCGTAGTGCTATTCCTTCTTGCTTTGATCTTCCTCGATACCATTTCTGGTTAGACTCGATACCTGTTCATTAAACTTAGGCTAGAGTCTCAGTTAATTTCTTACAAAGTTACTGAATGGGTTTATTGCATTTTAGGTCTTAATATTTATCGTGATTCGTAATTTAGGCCCCAAGTTTAAAAGTTTGCAATTTAGGCTTTGATATTACAATTTTATTACATAATGGGCCTTTTTCAACGGAATCCGTCAAAAATCAACGAATTCCGTTGAAAATGGCCCGTTATACAATAAAATTGTAATAACAGGGCCTAAATTGCGAACTTTTGAACCTGGGGACCTAAATTGCGACAAAAAAAAAAATTGTACCAGTCTTGACCTTTTTTATAATTAAGGTATGATTTTAATTAAAGTAGAACTTAATTAGGTATTTTAATTAAGTAATAATATAATTTGATAGTTTTAATTAATTTTTTTATTTTGTAATTAATGCCTTTTATTTATTTGATAATTAATGCATAAATAGAAAATGAGTGAATTATCATATTATTTTTAATTTTTAATGCCTTTAATTTATGGTTTTTAATTTTTAATGCCTTTAATAATATAATTTTTAATGCCTATTATTTATTTGATAATTAATTTCTTTAATAATAATATTTTTAATTTTAATTTTTTAATTAATGTTTTTTATTTAATTATGTACTTATATGTTATTTATATAATATATATTATATAAATTTTATGGGTATCATATTTTTTTTACATTTAGGGGTACTTTAGTCTTTTATCACGTTTTTATTAGTTTAAAATGACGGCCAGCTAACTAAAATTATACAAGTAGTCTTTTCCTTACGAAAAAAATTCACGAGGGAGTTATGCCTGAAACGCGAATTACACAAGTTTTTTTTCCCTATTTAATCCGACTTTTTAATATGAGCTGAATTTTTGAAAAATCCATTTTACCTCATTCCTCCTCTTTTATGTAAAAGAATAAATGTGTACATTGTTACACAACTAAAGGGATTTTGTAAAATTGTACATTTTTAATGATTTATTAATCTTCATTTTAAATTGATCAATATCTTAATCACAATTTATCAATTAATTTTATAATTAATTCTCAATTGATTTTATAATTGATTTTCCATTACTCATTTCTTACCCAACGATTAAATGAGAAACTATTTCTTATTCACATCAATGCATTAATTCCAAGAAAAAATTGCTTCAAAATTAATGTTACAAATATGTTAGAAGAGTTGAATCCTTTCCATTACGCTCCTTTTCAATTTCATTCAATACACATGTGAATTAAAAACCAAAAATTAAAGACATTAAAAATTAAAAATAATATAATAATTCACTCATTTCCTATTTTTGCATTGATTATCAAATAAATAAAAGACATTAATTACAAATAAAAAATTTAATCAAAACTATCAAATTATATTATTACTTAATTAAAATACTTATTTAAGTCATATTTTAATTAAAATCATACCTTAATTATAAAAAAGATCAAGACTGGTGGAATCTTTTTCTTTGTCGCAATTTAGTTCCCCAGGTTCAAAAGGTCGCAATTTAAGTCCTGATATTATAATTTTGTTGCATAACGGGTCTTTTTCAATGGAATCCGTCAAATTGTAATATCAGGACCTAAATTGTAATCTTTTGAACTTGAGAGCCTAAACTGCGAATCACGACAAACATTAGGGCCTAAAACGCAATAAATCCGTTATTGAATTATGTGCCAAATTTTGATTGAAGTTTGGAATGTTCTGATACATTTCCTTTCAGTGTATATTGCTCAGATCATAATTGGAAAATGCTTCGGAGTAAAGCTCAGTTCAACTTTATTGAAAGTGGCAATTGAGTGGGCTGTGTATGTTGTGTGAAGGAAGAGAGAGAACTTTCTGATTTCGGCACCATCACGGAGAATCAGAATTCTCTGGATAAAATCCATAAACAGTTTCAGTACTTCGGTTTCTGCGCAATAAGGCATCACAAAACGAAGATCAGGAAGGAATGCCCAAATGTTCTTCCATCTTTTAGATAGAACAGTAGTAGCATGTGCATAAAAGAATTTCATTTGGAAGTCTGCTTATCAAGTCTTCATCATTGAATGATTCATTGTCCAGTTTTTCAACTTCAGGAGGTTGAAGGGACAAGCTCGAATCTAATTCCATGAATGAGCAGTTCTGAAGCAAAATCTATGGAATTTTGCAATGAAAGAAAGTGGAAGAGCGGAGCCAGAGAAGGGTTTTCTTTTTTTGTAGTCTGCTGAGGAGGGAAATGGAGCAGTTTTAAGGAGTAAATCCAGCGGGCACAATCCTATCTTTGAAGAGGCATTTCATTCGCTTCAACGCATTTCAAGTTAATATCTTCACTCCGAAGGTATTCTAGCTGTGGGGCATCAATGACCAGAGCGTACCGCGAAAGATCTGCTAATTAAGCTCGAGCTATCCTTTTCTCTTAACCTGAAAGAAGAAGATTGGGCATGCACAATCTCTGCAGGTTCATGACCGTAACACCATCCAGAGATAGATAGCTCTTCAAGGATTTTGCAACCAGGAAGAAGCTTCTCCATAGGGTCGTCATCAACAAAAAATATTGCAAAGCAAAGATTTTCAAGGTTGGGCATGTCTACCAGAAGTTTGAGGATATTGCCAACAAATCCAGCCCTAATCTTCAAAACCATAAGCGTTTAGCAAGTGAGCACGCTTTCGGACAATCCAGACATTAACTTTAAACAACAATCTCCTGAGCATTCAGTTGAACTGCAGTGCCTATCCATGTGTGAAGACTTGACACACCACACTGCTGTTCCACACAATTTAAGTGTAATTTGCTAATGGTATTCGTGCAGTTGTTAAATGTAGCTTCATTTTCATGAAATTAACGTGTAGCCTTTTCAGAGGATCGGAAATTAATACTTGCAGTAGGTTGGAATTTCTGAGCATACTTGATCTCTACTTCACCTGGACATAGTTGCTCACACGGTGTTGCCATGTTGGGGAACATTATCTGTGTTCCCGTAGTTATGCGAAATAAAGAATAAAACAATTCAAAGCAATAAAAGAACGCAAGAATTTGCTAACTTGGTTCACCCAACTAATGGCTACTTTTGGGGGGCATTACCAAGTCAGGATTCTTCACTATCTATGCTTGATGAATACAAAATTGAGATTACTGAAAGCATTCTCTAGGTTTTCTACCTCTCTCCCTGTTTTGCGGCTCTAAAGCACACTTGTTACAACGGGGTACAAGTCTATTTATAGGCTAAAAATATTATCCGAATCACTCTAGAAATTTATATTTCTTCCAACTCAAATAAGGAAAAACCGGTGTCTATTAGACTTTTAACCCAACAATTAATCTGTCAATTAATCAGACTCTTAAACCCAACCGATCGCTAGCAATGCATGCCAAGCAAATCGACAATAGATATTAAATCAGGCCAAAAAATAGTTTAAGAATAAAAACAAAAAAAAAAGATGCAAATTTTATGGATGTAAAATGTTATTCTGCCCTGAAACCACTGTAGTTATTTGAAGCCTATCGTGCGATGATGCAAATAGTGACCATAAAATTGTTATTCATTTGTAATCATATTGACGATCCTAAGACTTACACCGGAGAGGTGAGGCTGGGAAAAATCCCACGTCCGGTGGCTGTCTTCGCGGCACGCTGAGATTTATTTAAGTAATTGAAGTTGTACGTGTCAACAAAATAAAACAATTGGGGCTCTTTGTATTTGTTTTCTCTTGTATTAAATCAGTCACACTGTAGATCCATATATATTCTGGTGAAGTATATACATATAATTACAACGATCGATATATATTCTTGTGAAAGATGCAACTGCTAGCTGATCGATGGACATTCAAGGTCTTTAGCCTAGGATCCTCGAGCAACTAGAGAGGAGTGAACTGTCTCCATGGGATGAACGTTTATTAAGAAAGCATGCCGAAGATGGACTTATGGTCAAGTACTACATGCTGTTGCCATTTTACTTCCCGGATGGATAGAGGTCGTAGAGTATGAAGTTCTCCACCTCCACGACTGATCGGAACATCCGATTTGATTTATTGTGTCTATAAAACTGCATCACAAGAGTTCCACATTAATTCATATTGTAAGAGAAGAAACTGCGAAAAAGGAAAATCCCTTGGTTTTCAGATCCAACGTTATTATGTTAAAAAACTTTCATTGAAAAAAAACACATACTATGGACATCTAAGTTCATGAAAGAAAACGATTGGGATCGAAGTTTGAATGAGTATTATTACCTTTTCGGGTGTTTCAACTCCATCTAATCTCCGTCTGAACTCTATGGTCCATCCATGGAGTCGCTCGGCCAACGGAAAATGGCGCCTCCTTCTCTTTGTTTTGACATTTGCCCTTCCTACTAATTCCTCTTGAAGTGCTATTGCCTTATTCTGAATTTATATTGAGTCAATATTCACTCTCAACTTCTTATGATCATTTTTTAGCATTGATTAAAAATTCCGATTGCTAGCCAATGCAAGGACTGTAATAATCTGATGAACTTACATTCTCCACCCTTTGAACTGTTCCGGCAACAGCATCAAGAATTTGGAAGTTGGCTTCGAAAGCAAAGATGGTCCTCGATCTTTTAAGATTTTGGCCTTTCCACGATCTTTTCACTCGTCTCAATGGAATCACTTCGAGAGTACCGCTCTACGTACATGATGTATTCGAAATAAGTACTTTTTTACATGTTAAAAACCGCAGTTTAACTAACTGTGAATAATTAAAAGCTTAGCTAGCTTGCTTTCTAGCTTTAAAATCAAGATAGAATTGACAAAATCCTTGATAACGAAAGATTGAGAAGATCTTAATCACCTTGCCAAATGGTAGAGCATAAGCGGCATTTGCAGTTCCATTTGGTATGCCGAGTGATTGAGGAGATAGGGTTGGAATTAGCACGCCGTCACTAAAGTTTAGATTTTCTTGAGTCAATTGCGATGGCGACTGTATATTTAAGTGATTCAAACATATTAACAGCTAGCAATAAACCGGAGAAAATATAAATTTATTAGTGAAGATAAATTCATATGTATGTATATGTACCGTGCTTGCAGCTAGAGCTTCTTCATTTGTGAGCTCTTGATTCAACTCGTCATCCCATTCTAGCCACTGGAAAATTGTTGCAGAACATATTTAAGAAATATGCAAGCTTTGAAAGCAAACAAGATGGAGAAAATTGTACCTTGTTTATACCCTCTAGGTCAATTTGGTCCAAGGTGAGGGCGAAATTCTGATCCCCATTCGTGGCTAGCATATCATCGTAGCCCTGGTAATTTACAAGTAAGCAAGGAGATGATATAATGTATCTATAAATGAACGGAGTACATACACACACACACACACACACACACACACACACACACATATATATATATATATATATATATATATATTTTTGATCCGTTAAATCACAAAAAAAATACAATCCCTCCATATCGCGAATATGTTTAATATTGTCAAAATTTGTTCGGATTATATGCTTAAGACATGTATACTAGCTAGCATATTCATTTCGAGAAATTAACTAGCGAGTACATACCTCATTCATAGAATTGGCATTATATAGGCCCATGTCAAGGGCTGGATGCTGCTCTCCTTCTGGTTGTTCGGCAGCCATTGTGAATGACATGTCATCCGGAGAGCACATCAACCCGTCCAACTTCTGAAGATTTGTAAAGTAAGGGGATCAATAAGATGATGCGCGTCGTGGATCAATAGAATGAAAAAATTGATTCCAAAAATTAAGAGCAGAAAAGAAAGGGAAAAAAAAAGTAGCAGTTTTTAACATGATCAAAATAAATAAATTTAACACAAAACATAATTAATGGAGCATTTGTTAACTGTTAGTACCAATTAACATTTTACTATATATACTACATTTTCTTGGTAGATAAATCCATTTATATTATAATTAGTTGGAATGACATATATGGTCTACGTACATTATTACTGGATAGGGAAGCAAATAATTAGCATACATAAAGTTGTACATACCTCAAGCTCAGTTAACACTTCCGCTGTCTCAGCAAACCCTAATTTGGATGGAATATCGTTCGAGAAATCAGGCATGTTGAAGCCATAGTCGTTTGTGATATAACATGACGAAGATGATGAGGGCATGTCTAGAAAAGAAGGATATTGAGCTCCAGCCATTTCTGAAGATAAATCAGTTGGGAATGGAATCAGCCCCATGAAGTCTTCCTCATTCAAATAGTAATGAGAGTCATTACTAGATGATGCTGCCATGTTAAAAGGAGATAAAAAGTGCATTTTTGGACCTACAGAGGCCTCGAGACCCCAGTTGTTGTTGTTGTTGTTGTCGCTGTTGTTGTTGTTGTCAGATTGATTGAAGAACGAATGCTGAGAAGCCATATGTGTATGAAGAGAGGGAGAGAAAAAGAGGGATCGACGGAGGGACGACTTCGATGCTGGCCGAAGAAAAATGAGGGTGTAGGGAAAGCTAATGCTTGAGTGCACAATGAGGAAGAACTGATCAAGATGGTATGAATTTATAGGAAAATGGGAGGGATGAAGTGAAAATTTGAATTTGTTGCAAAATATGGTAGGAAAATTAAACACTGTTCAGAGGCTTTGAATTGTTGCAAGAAAAATTCAAATAGATACAACAACTTTAGTAGTTTGATTCTTTGGTGCTCTAACGGTTCTAAAATATTCTTGATTTCATGAAGAATACATTGTAAAAAGACACATAATTCACTCTAGCATTTTTGTAAGTGTAATTAATTTGAAAGTTTAGGAGGGATCAATTTGAAAGTTTGAAAATTTTGTTAAATAAACTTATATATATATATATATATATATATATATATATATACTCAATTTGAGTTACTGCAAGAAATTGCAATTGATACAAGAGTTTAGTAGTTCTAAAATTCTTGAGTTGATGCATAAGGAAAATATCTAATAAGAGACTTATAAAGCATTTTTGTAAGTTAAATTAAGGGCTTATAATTGGTGGTTTTGAGGTGGAGCATCAATGCATGAATTCATAGATAGATACATGTATATGATTAATTACATTATTATTATTATTATTATAATAGTTGCAAAAAATAAAGTAAAATCTTAATTATATACATAAAATTGAATTGCATAACTTTTTTAAAAAAAATACAACTGATTAAATTACAAACCTAGAAAATGACAAGTCAAAAAAAAAAAAAATCTCTCTGCAATTACAAACCCAGATCCCAACCTTCGATCCCAACAACTGTTCCGTCGTGATGGCAAACATGCAGATCCCAACATTCGAGAATCGGAACTCAGAGTAATATTATACTGTATTGCATCTAGATATATATATATATATATATTGTATGAAAATTCTGCAATTAATATGACTTCATCCTATAATCTGCAGTAGTTTTTGGCAGCTGACTACTGTAAGCAGGATAATTACCAGCTAGAATCATGAGTCAAGAGCAACACATGAGTCAATTTCCGCAAACACAGTCACTGCGTGCTAGATTTGTTCAAATACCATCAGATTTTCCTGTCAGAGTTGGGGAAATTTCGGATGCATACGGCTGTAGACACCCATTTTTGGTACCCCTTTTTATTTCATTTTTAGGAAATTGCATGTTACATTTTTTTACATTTCATG